>JASDQU011508333.1:2008-22664 GCA_032191745.1 Picea mariana
TGTATTTATTTTCATCATCAGAGTTCAGGTCCTTTTTCTGGTGAGGACACTTAGATGCAAAATGACCTATCTTACCATAGTTAAAACATTTTAAGGGGATCTTGCCTTGATATTTTCTCGACCCTTTATTTAACCTTCTCACAAATTTTGCCTCAATATCATCTAATTTTGCATCAGTATTCTTGTCTACTTTAAAATATGCTTCTCTAGTAATGGATTTATCTTTGCCAATTCTCATTTCATATGTAGTTAGAGTTCCTAGGAGTTGATCAATGGACAAAGTTTTAAGATCATTTAGTTCTTCTATTGCAGAGACTTTTGGATTAAATTTATGAAGCAGAGATCTTAAAATCTTCTGAACTAAAAATGATTCTTCAATTTTCTCACCAAGACCCTTCATGGCATTCACAAGCTCCTTAAATCTTAAAGTATACTTGCTAATTTTTTCATGTTAATTCATCTTTAGTTGTTCAAATTTCAATCTATATGTTTGAAGTTTGGCATCTTTTACTTTCTCATTTCCTTCATAACTGCTAATAAGTTTATCCCACATTGCTTTGGCAGTTTCAAGATGCATCACCTTTACAAACTCAACTTCAGCCAATCCATTCAAGATAGCATTCATTCCCTTAGCATTGAAGCTAAATTCTAACTTATCATCCTTGGAAGCTAGCACAATAGGCTTTATATATCCAGTCTCTACTACATCCTAAACATCAACACCTAAGACCATTAAGTATGTTCTCATTCTAACCTTCCAGAAGGAAAAAATTGTTCCATCAAACAGAGGAGGCTTATTGGCTAAAGTCCCTTTATGAATTGTCATGTTTAGGCTTACAGATCTACCTTTAAATAAAAGGAACCCGCTCTGATACCTATTGTTGAAATTACTAAGACAACTGAGAGGGGGGGTGAATCAATTGTTACTGAGCTTAAATGATACATGACTTATTCAAATAATTTTTAATATCTTCCAAGTGATCATCAATATTATACAAGATATGAACAACATAAATAAAGAACATCAATCACACATAAGATATACACAGAGATAGTTTTTCATGAGGAAACCCATAAAGAGAGAAAACCTCTTCTTCTTCGAATGAACGACAGTCTTTTAAGTTCTCTACATCATCTATCTTTGAGCACCAACTCAAAGTTAGGATACTACCTCTATTTTGCGAGCTCCAACTTGCTGAGAGCACCAAACCTCTTCTCTAGAACCCACTAGAAGGAAGCATCAACTCCCTGATTTTTCTAGCACCAACTGGACTTATACAAGCACCAACTTGCATACAGAAAAATTATGTGTTTTCCCTGGCACCACCCTGCCACCCTGTTTTCTAGTTACAACTATATGGAAGATACAAATTCCAATATTCAAGCGCCAAATTGAATATTAGAGGACCACAGTCCTCCCGAGAACCACCCTACCTCCCTAAATGTAAATAAATTATTGAATAACCAACAATACAGGCATATCGATTCTTACCACTTCCTCTCTATTTTGCAATTCCTCTCTGCTTCACTTTTCCTCTACTCTGTTCATACTTGTCTTGAATTACTTCTATCTATTTTTCAATTCTTCTATTCTTCTGTTTGTTTTGCAGATCTTCTCTACTTCTGTCTATTCAAATTCTGTTTCTCATCTTTGAGTTTCATCTCACACTGCGCATATTATAATTTTTCCTTTCTTACAACTCAACTCATATTTCAGTTAGAACAACCAACTTCACACAGTCACAACATCCCTCTTTTATTCTCTCCACCAATTAAGTTACACCTCAACTCTCCAAAGAAACACATCAACTACTGAATCACCAAATGTCCAAGAACTATGATTCAGTTCTGCTAACTGAATCGTAACTGAACAATTAACCGTGAAGTGAAACAGTATCCCTTCGATCAAATTCCCAATTAACCAACACCATTGGATGAAATCAACAGGATTTCACGTTTATCTCATATGCCCACTGGCTGTGACCGAGTGCTAAACATAATTCAAATTTTGTGATTTCTCACTTCGACATTCCTGTGATGAAGGGTCTCAACACTCCAAGTCGCGATCGCTGAAATTCTGAAATGGAGCTTTGCACTGCTAGCTTCTTCCCCTCATGTGACCACCTACAGTGACCATAGGCTGTGCCAAAAAGACGCTTCACAATTTTTCCGTGAGTCTCCTTGACTCCTCCAAAACCCGGTATCCAAAACTCCAAAATGAAGCCAGATTAGCGGTCCATGCTCTCCCTTAATCAATGATTTAGATTGAATCACAGTTTCGTGTTTCGCAATTTCAAAGGATAGAGCTCCTCCTTCCTTTGACTTTCTAATTAGTGAAAAGATGACCTCTCGCCACGTGCAGTCTTCATCCAACGGTCCACGACCCTCGATCCAAGGGTTTAGATCAATCCTTGATCCGTCGACCCAGATCATTTTGGGATATCGCATATTGCGAGTTCCCACACCATGCTCTGTTGACTCCTCCAATGTACAAGTCAACAAAATTCTAGTCGCTCGCCACATGTCCTTCTTGAAGATGGATGATCCTCCTGCTTTAGGGACTTTGTAAGCCCACTTCATCTTGCATGTAAAGATCATGATCCTTCTTTTGGATCCAATGATGGTCGGTCTTCGGGCTCAGATCTGACACCTGATATCTGTTCTCTTCTACTGCACTCTCCTCCTATCTGAATTTAGATCTGACGGTCATCGAGAATTATGAATGGGATCCAACGATCACTATTTCTCTTCACTATTGATCTTTCCATTTCCATGCCATTATCGCTGCGCTATTGATCGTGATGATCTACGCCATCAATGACAAACATGCACACGTTTCCTTTTGTCTGTAAGTATGCCAACAACTAATCCCTATCTCCTTCCATTACTTATTCGAAAACCCTACCCTAAAACTTTGTTTTACTAATACCACTCTCAACTTCACCTTGTGCCTCATTACTTGGTCTTAGTAATCTTACTAGGGATACCCCCCTTGAGTAAGAGGAGAGATGGTATAAAGTGAAGAGGATATGTTACTAAGGTTATAATGGTGACCATCCTAATAGTTTCCCCTTTATTTGTACCTTGTGGATTAGCTATTTATCATTTTGAGCTCTAACAAAGAGAATATTAGTCAATAAAAAGACATTTGTTTCCTCATTTCTATTTAGAGTGTTTGTTGACCATCGATGTGGGAAATGAGTAGGAAGAAACAATAGGCTCAATAAGATTCAGGCTCAGGATATTAGTTATTTCATATTCCTTGTCATATTTATCTTTATGGGGAACAATTTTGGATTTTTCATAGGCATAGGTGTTAGGGAGGGTTTTGATGTGGTGCTCATTCATAGATTTAGACCAAAACTATTGAGGATTGAGACTAAAACAATCATCAATTATTTTGAAGATAATATGAAGAGTAGCTATCTATAAGT
Source organism: Picea mariana (assembly GCA_032191745.1). NCBI lineage: Eukaryota > Viridiplantae > Streptophyta > Pinopsida > Pinales > Pinaceae > Picea > Picea mariana. The sequence continues at coordinate 5,443 of JASDQU011508333.1, forward strand.
TTCCATGGATATTCCACTAGAACATTACTTCATCACAATAGATCCTACAATATTCCAAAATCTCTTATAATATTTTTTTAACTTTGATTCCAAATTTAATGTTACTTACTTAATGCATGAAATACTAAATAAACTGAAAATAAAATGAAAAATATAAGCAAATAGCACACTGTCCACATAACACACACAAGGTGTACCCTAGGAAAACCCAATATAGGAAAAATAGATCTAGAAGGTGAGGCCCATGATTTTCTCTTTTCTTATCAATTATCAAATGTAGACACAAAGAAAGGGGCACTCACTATGGAGTTTCCATGGATAGTGTGGGCAATATTGTTGCTACATGACCTTCTACTTCCTCTCTTCTACTTAATATCTCACTCTCAATGATCTACGCTCCTATGGAGTAATACTGAATACAATAAGAATGGAACCCCTTCCTTTCCTAGTGGTCCAATATTTAACATATCTTGATAGTCATCTAGGGTTAGGGTTAGGGTTTTCAAATGTATCAACCCCCCAAAAATATTAGTGTTTTGGACTCTCTAGAATCTTGTTAAAAGTCCAAAAGTGCTAACTCCACATGTGTGAGTAATGGAAGTTGACATGGCATCCACTTAGTACCATGGTGATCAACATGATAGGTCAGTTCATGGGAGGCATAACTTACACATTTTGACCTCCAATTGAGGTGATCTTCATGTTGTTGGAAAGATCTTGAAGTGTAGAACAACATCAAGAGGTTGTGAGATAAGCTCATATAATTTACTCTAACATGACCATTTTGGGCCTCAAATGAACTGTAGAAGGTTATAGTCCCCAAACCACCAAAGTAGGACCTACCCCTAAAATGGGCCTTACAAGCCAATAACTCTAATTTTTCCACCTATATAGTACACAAATAAATGACAAATTATATAGTGATCCATTATGGATCATACCTCTCCATTTAGGGAGGATTTTGGTTCCCAAATTATTTCACTAAAGGAGGTGAGGAAATTTTTCCTCCACATTATCGTTGGAGTACCATTTGGCCTTTCCTAGAAGTTTCCCTTTCAACCCAACTTGACAGACTTCATAATGCCCCCATCTGGTTGTTTTGGACTTCTTTTGCAAAACTTTATATTCTGCTAACTTTTCTTTAGATTTTAGTGGTAATTCCTCTACTGTAGGTATGGCTTGATCATTATTTTCCTCATCCAACATGGAAGGCTCATAGAGTTTTAGATTTTACACATTCACTACTGAGAAAATGTGCATATATGGGAGTAGACTGACTTTGTAGGCATCATCACAGACCTTTTCCAATACTTTAAAATGATCATACTACAAAGCATCGACCTTATTACCACAAATCGGTATACTTTCCTTATTCAGATATGACCAATATCTATCTCCCACCTTGGATGTTTTCTCAATCTCACACTAATCATACTAGGCATTGTACCTTTCTTATGAATTATTTAATGTCCCTTGTAATTGCAAATGGATATACCTAATCTTATCAATGGATTTTTCATCCTTCAATGTTTCTCCTATGGCGTCTTCCCTCACTCCTCATTTCTACCATATACAACATCTAAGGGTGGAGGTCGAAAATATTCAAAGTAAATTTCAAATAGGGACTTACTGGTATAAGTATGGACTATTGTGTTATAAGAGTGTTGAATATAAATTAGTTTTTTTTCCCAAGTCCTTGGATGCTTCTAATTGTAACCCCTCAAAAGTTGAACCAATGTTATTTTCAATACTATCTACCCAATTGTTTGTGGATGGAAAGATATGGATATTTTCAACTTGGTGTCCATATTCTCTCAAAGTGTAGTCCAAAAGAAATTGAGAAATCTAGTATCTCTATTTTAGATTATTCTCCTTGGTATCCTAAAGTGCACCCAAACCTTTTTAAAGAACATGTTTGTAGCATCTTGTACCTTGATGTTACTTGCAACAATGTTTCTTTTAATTATGTTGTTGTTATCCTGCCCCTACAAATAATTATGCATGCTCAAAAGGTTCCAATTATGATAGAACACCTCTAATAGATTTAGGAGTATTAGGGTGGGCCCCCCTATAATATGATTATAGAGACACTTCATCATCTGAAATTAACTCTAAATGCACACATCTCGAAGGGACAATAGGCCTTGCCACCTTGATAGTAAACACATATGTAACCATTGTGAGCTTGGGAGGACTTAGCCATCGATGCCACCAAATAATGACCAACACTTTTTGACACTCACATTGGCCATCTCTAAGGGGTGTTGGAATAATTCTTACAATAGATTTGGTTTGAGTTTGGTTTGAATCAGTTGGAGGTTGTTGAGATATTCTCTCAACCCCTCTCTCTATGTTTAGAATAAGTTGGATCTGAATCCAACTGCATAATTATTTTGTAATTGTGCAAAATGAATGTAATATAGATATCATTTGTTTGTGTAATCTTGTGCTATGACTGAATTCAATTTTGATTATATGGTATCAGAGCTGAGTTCTATGGGTTATCCCCCTCACGGGAGGGCCCAATAAACTTTGAGAATGTAGGGAGTCAATTCTCTATAAATATGTTTGAGAATGGAGTGTTTTAGTGTATGTGTGTATGTTTGAGAGTGTTAATTCCACTGTGTGTAAGAGAGACATTGCATAAGAGAGAGCTAGAACAATCATTTTTTATTGAGAGAGATGTCATCTACTATGTGTAGATCACTGGAGAAGGAGCCACTGTGTAAAGGAGTTTTTGATTTATTCCTGTATCACAATTTCTGGAGCCCATGCTCAAAGTCAATGACAGCCTACCTCATGCGCGTGGAAATCAAGGCAGTCAGGATCAAGGAGGCTCACAGATTGGTGGAAGATAGTGAAAATTGTGGTCGTAAGTATTAAATACAATGTTTGGGAAAGCATTTCAAATGGAAATAAGAGAACATATGTGGCATATCAAGTTGTGAAAAATTCCCAAGTCATCAACTTTGAAAAATATCCGGGGAAATTTGTGTTTGCAGGTCTTCATTTTTTTCAGCTCAACTCAACTAGCATGAGTTTTGGTGAAGATACGGAGCAAAAGAGTTATACTTACAAAATCCAAGCTGCACTTTTTGGATCAGTGCGCGATTTCAACGGTCTCTCATATTTTTTCCTTTGCTTCACTCACCCAGTCGAGGGAGAGATTCCGATCAATATATACAACATGTGGTCATTCCGACAGCATTTAGCATAAGCAAAATCAGAAGTAATATTGATTTCATTAGTAACATATCATTTTTTAATTATTGTAAGCACTATTTGTTTGTAAAAATATATTATTAAGAACTAATTACATGACAATGTACCATGATCTAAATTGGTGGATCTTAACGTACTTCGGTGCCACAAGAACTCATCACCAGTTTGGTTATGCATACAATCAAGTGGGGTTCTTGTTGTCCTTCGGTGCTTCAAGAGCATCAATTATACATTATCCTTGTGTATATTGTTGTATATGTGTTTAAAGAAGGTTAGTTGTATGATTGACTGCTGAAAATATCCATTAATTAGATCACTATCCTATATAACTGTCGAAATTTTCTCTTCAAGGGAATTCCACGGATGGTAGTGTATCCATAGGATTATTCAGTATTGAGATTGTCCTTTAGGAGGTCAAGAAGCATCAATTCTACAAATTCGTCAGTGATGGTGAGAAGCATTGTTATCTTAAATGAGTTGAAAGGGAAGCTTGAAGTTGTGGAAAAGAAAGATCATATACCAGAAGATTTTAGAGTGGATAGGAGTGCTTATGAAGACCATATCAAGACAAATATTTATGTTGAGATTTGAGTATTATAATTATGATATAATATTTGTAATGTAAGCATTATGGGAGGGTGTTGGAATAATGCTTACAATAGAATTGATTTGAGTTTGGTTTGAATTAGTTGGAGGTTGTTGAGAGATTCTCTCAACCCCTCTCTCTATGTTTAGAATAAGTTGGATCTGAATCCAACTATATAATTGTATTGTTATTGTGCAAAATGAATGTAATACAAATATCATTTTGTTGTGTAATCTTGTGCTATGACTACGTTCGATTTTGCTTATAAGGGGCCCAAGCCCCTAAAGCCTCCCAATGATGGTTGGGAGCTTGTGCATGCTAATGTTGATCTCTTGATTTCTGAATGGGCCCCTCCCTTGGATGACAATGAACAACCACCTTCAATAAGATGGTATGATTGCTACATAGTGATTTCTAATTGAGATCTTAATTCCCTTTGTCATTTATTTATTATTTTATTATTTTTATTTTTCTAGTTTGTATATTGTTTATGGAAATATGCCTTCGAGTGTTTCTTAAGCCAACCTATGTAATTTGTTTTAAGAAGGAAAAACATTCTATGTTTTTGACCTTTTCTAGTTTATCATGACCATAATCGTGCCATTCAATATTTCCTAAAATTGTAATTTTGGATTGATAAAATTGTTTTTTTAATGCAAAAATAAATTCAACTTTGTCAAATACCCCATTGGAATTAGACTATGTAATCCCATCATTTGATATCTACATATTTGTCAATCCAAAAAATATTCTTGGCAAATTTCAAACCAAAATTATGGGTTTTCCTTTTGAAATATTTTTAATTCAATTATTTAGTTTGTACTTCATCCATCATTAAAAAAAACTAAAGAATAAAAAAAAATTAAAATGTGTTATTAATAAACAATAAACAAATATTAGATTAAAATATCTAATTTAAGATCATAGTTTAGTTTAGTTAGAAATCAAATTTATGTATTAGACTTCATTTTTTTAATGGGATAAATATTTTTAAACTTAACAATTCCACCATTTTTTTTATTTTTTATTCTAAAATCAAATTTATGATTAAAAAATAAAGATTATGATTTATAAAAACAAAACATGTTCTTGATTATTACAAAAAAATACAATCAATTAGATTTAATTTGAGTGGTTAGTAAGAATGATTTTTATCCTTTAGACCTAGATTCAATTTCATAAATGACTTATTAAAATCACATATTGAACTGATAATAATAACATGCTATTAATTATAATTTAATGACATATTTGAACTAATAATAACAAGGGTTGCATGACAACTCAGTCCCTGCCGAGTTAGTTGGGAAATACATGTTGAACAATGAAACTTAATATAACTAAATGCACAAGTAATGAATATTTTGTGTCAAAAGATAATAATTGAGTGTTGTTTGTTATTTAAAATGTATAATGAACCGTAAGCTTAATGAAACTATAATATTCATAAATATAATAAATATATTATAAATATAATAATAAATAATATATTAGATAATAAATATAATAATGCATAATAATAAATACATAGTACAAATTTTTATATTTAGATGTGGTGATTGATGAAATTCATTGATTATGTAATTAATTCTACATATTGAAAGACGTGAAGGGAGCAATAACACTTCAATTCTATCAACCAATTAGAAATGAGAAACACAAATATTTTTATTATATCCAAAAATATATATTTGTTTTCCTATGTTAAACATTACATTGCATACACAAATTTATGGTAAAAGATAAATTAATGTCACATCAATGTCACATAAAAAACAAACTCATTGCTATAGTCCCATGGCAGGGAATAATAACATGTTACTAATTATAACTTGAATATTAATAAATATACATAAATAGAATAGAAAAAAAATTATATTAATAAAATATTATATTAAATAATAATAAACAACAACCCACCTTATCCTTCGAGCCAGAAATGCTAGTATAACAACATACCCTTCTTCCGGCCGGTTTAGTATCACAATACTTGCAGGTGGCAGAGAGGAGGAAAGCACCATATGTGATGGTGGAGAGGGAAGAAAACTCACAAATATTCCTCGCGGACCCTACACACACTTGGCAATAAGAAGGTGATCTCCTTCTTTTTTTGTGAAGGCAAAGAAAATATGAAAAAAATATTATTATATAATATATTTTAAAATTATAAATTAAGATAAGATTCTTGTAAATTATAATCTTGTACAATATCTACTGCAAACATATATTCAGTAAAAGAACAAAAAATATACAATGGAAAATACAAACATTACACAAAGATTTTTCCCCTGGAAACCCAAATCGGGAAAACCAACATATTCTATATTCATTCATGTGTTACATTGTTTACAATATAATATACATATAAGATCTAGAGGCATCCAAAACCCTAAGCCAATGACCTAGATTAGTCCACAACCCTAATTCCTTAACTAGAAATAGAAAACCATCGAAAAAAACCATGTGCCGAAAAACCACCTAAATATGTGACATGTTTCCCAAGGAATAAATTTTTTCAGCACATGGTTGCAACTCAGGAAGATTGGTTGCAACTGCAACAAGAAGACAGAACAACATATACATCCTAGACATGAAGAACAAAGAGAGAAGAAATAAGCCATATAAAAGGATTCCATGGAAGAAAAATTCCCATAGACCAAAAATAAGGATGAAGTATTATTGAGTGCCACACGTTCAGGGGGAGAAACCCCAAAGAAGAAGGTCACCTTATGCCATTAAACTCACGAGGAGCAAACCCACCCTTTTCCATTGATGTCAAAGGGGTAGATAAATTGGGATCATGATGACATGGGCAGCATGAGTGTTTCCATCAATGACAAAGGGGGAGATTGTTGGAAGATTGGTTGTTGTTGTTGGTCCTCGACCAAGTTTTGGAGAACCTTGGTCGTGTTTGACCATTTTTGGGACTTCAACAGGTGGTTCGAAGATGGAGCACCCAGGCGAAGCGGAGATCACGGGATATCGCCCCCTTTTTGTGAGCTTTTTGGGTTCAGGGCTTATGTAACAGGTATGGGATGTTGGCCCATGGGTTTACCCATGCTTAGGCCCCATTTGTAAATGTATAAATAAGTATCTAGGCATTATAAGAAAGAGAAGATCTAAGTTGGATTGTCCAAGATATGTAAAGGTTGCTAAGTGCGATTAGTTGTGAAGGCTTCAGGCATACTATGTGTTGAGAACTTGCATAGTTAAGTGCAAGTGATTGTAAGAAGCCTTTATGTTGTGCCGAGCTCAGTGAAGGAGGATCTGGCAAAGTGTGCACAGATCTCATGTCCTATGCAAAGTTGGTTTTGTGGATCTGTGCATGTAAGAAGATTGAAAGAAGATAATAAAGAAAATGAAGAGTTGGTTGATGTAGGCCCATGCTGGAGGTGAACCACGTATATCCTGTGTTGTGATTGCTTTGTGTTATTGATGTGATTTATGCTTAGTGTTGGATTTGTATGTATGTTAGATGCATCTGATGTAGTAGCTTAGTGCCTAATAACATGAATTAATGCTAGATCTATTTATGTTATGTGCTAAATGGTTAGATATGATTAGATCTTGTTGAATACTGCGTTGTTCTATAATTAGGGTTTTTACCTGTGATGTGAATAAGGGTCAAAGACTAATGAACATTAATTTCTAAGTGCTCTGTTAAGTATTGTGATCACAGATATGTGTCCCAGCTAGGTTGTAGACACTTGAGTCCTACAACCCCCTACCTCTACCTTGGGTGAGACTTCATCTTCTTCGCAGGTGTTGTCGAAAGGGCCGGTAGCTAGGGTTTTGTTGGTGCGTTGTTGAAGTGTTTAACCCTGGGTCTTCCCCTGTGCCAACAAATGGTTCCATTTCCGGGACTTGAAACTGTGATTGTTGGGAACAGAAGAAAAGAGAAAGCTCTGTGCATAGATCTGTTGCTCTAGTGCGCAATACTCTACTTGACTGTGAATCTTTGTGCTAACAAGAGAAGTCCAATCTAAATAAAAGAGGTAAAATCTTAAAGCTTTGTTCTATGATAAAGGTAAGATAAGTGGAAATTTTTGTTTTGAAAGAATGGATCTAGGTATGTTTGATAAATTTTGTCCTAGTCTGAAAACTAGGGCACAACTCGAAGAAAGAAGATATTATATGAATCGATCTGATAAAAATAGTGAAAGATATGTTATTCCTATGCATAGAAAGAATTTTTGGACTAAATAGTGGATGTAGGATCCTAGAAATAATTTTTTGCAGGTCCATCACTATGATCCCATTGCGTGGTGTAGGAAAGGTTGCAGATCATTTAAGAGAAAGAGAGGATTGACTCTTTGTTATAGTTGCAGAAGATAGGGATATATTGCTAAGGAATGCCCTGGTAGAGGTCCTATTTGCTTTTGTTGTAAAGCTAGTGGACATGAAGTTTTAGATTTACCTAGAATGATTGCTAAAGTTTAGAAGATGAACATGAGACAAGAAAACCATGAGGAAGGTCAAGAGACTAAGAATATGCTAAAGAACCAGAAAGAATCTGAGGCTATATTATTGTAGATGAAAGAAACACTGAATGATCATAGAGACATTAGTTTATCAGATATCTTAAAAGAGAAAGAGTGCATAGAAACAAGAATAGGAGACTTTGACATAGAATTTGTATTGGATGCAGAACCAGAGGTGAACATTATGCCAGAAAGTACTTTGGAAATTTTGGGAAAGCCTACTATGATTCCTTCATTTGGAGGAATAGGATTTCTTAAAGGACATATGATAATCCTATGTGGAAGACTTAATCATGTACCTATGAGTGCTCATGGAACATCGACAGAAGAAGAATTCGAGGTCATTAAGTTTGTTGAGAACAATGCTCCTTTTGCACTTTTGTTAGGAAAGACTTGGATTGAGAGAGATCAGATCCGACGGAAAGAAGAAGAGGAAGCTATAGAATAGAAAAAGCAATAATTAAGGGATTTCATGGCTAGGAGAATAGTGTGCTTAATAGAAGAATAGGAGGACAAGTCAAAGCAACTAAGGGCCAGAGACCTAGCTGTCGAAGTTGAAAAAATGCAAGAAGGCTTAAAGAACTTATCCATGTAGGAGAATAGAGCACCTACTCCAGAAACAGTAAGAGAAAAAGTATTACCCTTGAACCCTATGAAAGATCCTTAGTAGTGCGAAGTTACTATGCTAAGAGGATATAAGAACAATAATGGAAAGAGGAATCCAGAGATGCATATAAAAGGAAAGAAAGCAAGAAAGCTTAGTAAGAAAAAAGAAAAGCTAGAAAAATTGCAGGAGGTTCCAGAGAGGACTTCGCAGAAGGAAGTCTTGCAGAACTTGAAACTCACCAAAATAGCAAACCAACGCAAACTGTCACTTCGCCATGGTAAAGAAATATGACCGTTGGAGGCATCCCGACCGTTAGAAAGATGCTTCAAAACCACTAGAAACACAATTATTGATGGAAAGATCACCATTGGACCATTGGGACTGCACCATAACGGACATAATTGTATTGATTGAGGTATTCCTGCCCGTTGGAGGAGTCTGTTACGACAATATATATTTAACCCGTCGAATGTCTTACCGGGGACACTTTTGCAAATTGTAATTATTCAAGCCTATAGAGAACTAATTGCTTTTAGACAGTGCTTATTGAGACCTCGCCACCCGTTCTACTTACCTTGAGTGTTTGTTCACTTATCTGAGATCTCTTATCTCGAGCGTGTATGTCAGGTGACCTTAGAGCAGTGGAGAAATACATCGAAGAGATTTTCATTTACCTCATGGCTGAGAAGGTCATGTCCGCAGGAGTACATGCCTCATCGACGCGAGGGTTGCGAGCCTACCCATCGACTGCATGTCAATCTGGGCCATCCCAAACCGCGACAGAGAAATGAAGAAAGCATCACGATGACTTGGTGAATGTGAAGCTCATCCCATCAGTCCTGCCAAACTATATCGCGCCTCTGGATGGTGCGGTTTGTTGTGACGTCTCGAGGGAATTCAACTATACACTGATCACTGCGTACCTCCCGAAGGGGATACGTGCAGTTGGACCGCAATTAGGATAGATTCTGATGCTAAAGATTAGTGATTTCAACCTAGGAGACCGCAATAATTATGGAATGATTGCACCACATAAGTACTTGACAAAGAAAACGAGGAAGAAGTCGAAGATAATCCCCCAGCTATGGATCATGGACATCTTAAGATAAAAAATCCTTAATGTGATGAAGATACCACACTTCGACAGACATCAGGAGGTTAACGCATGTGTTAAACTCCTCCTGTCATGATACCATGGCGGTTACCTATGGTTGGATAGGTGCATCAATGTAGATCTGATGATGATCCACCAAATCACTGTGTTGATCATGCAAGGACTAGACCCTCGGGATATTTACCCAGGGAAGGCTGCAAATCGTGCTCTAGTGCAGTGAATTAAAGACACCTATGGCGGTGTAGAGAAGGGAATGTGGGGATACAAGGTAGCCTCCATCCAAAACGGTGCAGTGCACCTAGCTTGCTAGTTGATCGCTGGTAAGCGCATCAGGAAGAATAGACCAATGCAAGTCATGGGTTTTATCGTCGACCTCGCAGGAAAATGAATTGAAGGAATGTAGATGAACTAAGCGAGCTACCTTGTCAACCAGTTGGAGCAATATTGTTGTGAAGCACAAGAGATCTGATGATGATCCACCAAATCACTGTGTTGATCATGCAAGGACTNCGCATGGTGCCGAATACACTTCATAGTTTCAGATCAATAGCGAAGTTCCACACAGACAGACACTTAATTTACATCACTATGCATGGAGACGAACACAAGGAAGAGCTCCAGTCCTATTACAAACTCACCGAGGAATATATGGAGAAAATAACCAAGGAATGACCTGCATAATTCCTTGTACCAGTCGAACAGACAAAAATATTCGACCCCAACCTCATTGAAAGTCCTGTAGTCACTCGAGAAGTGTATGATGGACCAGGCAATAGCAAGAATAAGAAGAAGGAAGAAGTACATGAAATTCATAGTGCATCAGAGGAGACTACACCAGATTCACCTGAAGGGGGAGGAGGTAACGAAGTAGACAAAGAAGAGGAAGAAGGAGAAGAAGACAAGCAGGAGCAGGGTGAAGTAACACCACCTAAATATCCCCTTACGGAGACAGAGACATCCAAGAAAATAAAGGTTTCTCCAAAGAAACCCTGAGCACAGAAGAAGTCACACACCAATAATACCCACTTACAGACTATACTTATGGTGGATGATATTGACCTCATCATCACAACTGTATCAGATACTTCCGAGGACATTTTGTAGTGAAGCGAATCCAAACAGGAAAAAATGTACGACGGGATCGAGGTGGAGCTCAAAGGGGTACAACAGGCTCTTTATTCCAGCCGCAGAATGTTTACTGTTCCATTGTCATCAGCGGGAATAGAATTAGGAGATGAGTCTACCTAACTACGTAGAATAGCAGATGCGACAGAGGCTCACCTTCATTGGGTCCAAGAAGAAAAAGTGAAGGCCATAGAGGCATTGAAGCAAGCAAAGGAGGAAGCCCTAAAGCAGTGTCGGGTTGCACAACAAGAGAAATATGACCTCCAGGTGAAGTTTGCATAGGATAGAGCATAGATCCAAAAGGAAAAAGAACAGTTTCTCACGGAGCAGATTGGAGTTAAAGAAGCAGTCACTGGAGCACTTCGCTTTGTGTCAGGCCTGGCACAGATTGAAGAGGAAACAACTGAGAGCCAAGTGGGGAAGCTTGTTGAAGCCATTCAACAGCTCCAAGCAAGAGTAGCAGAACTAGAATTGCAAGCAGTGCCGAGCACTCCGTAGGAAGTGAAATATCAGAGGGAAGAAACTGCCTAGAGCGTAGTCAGAAGAATCAAGGCATTGGCCTTAGAATGCAAGAAACTTAGCAATCGAAGTGCGCAGACCTATGAGCACCTTGCAAAGGACCCATAACTAAGGACATTGGAGTCACAGCTCCAGGAAGAAAAGAAATAAGAAACAATAGTACATGCACAATTGAATCTACTTTCAATGGTCGAGAAGATGAAAAGGTCACAAGAACAGTGCGCAGTTCACCAACAAATCCATGCCATCCAGAGTAAAGTCATGGAAGTGACCCAGAGACTTCAGTCGATACAGGACGAAGCTTGCACACTTTTTGAGGAGATCAAGGGACAAGGCACACAGCTGGAACAAGTGGTCACCATAGTGGAACAACGCTTGGAAGGACCTGTCACCGAGAAAATCATTCAGGAGTTCACCGAGCAGGAGGCCCTGGCGAAACAACAAGTTGAGGCATCTCGATTCAAGCTCGATGCCTTCAAAGCAGAGTTACCCAGATCAGAGTGACTCGGGACGAGTCACAGGTGAGTGTTGGGGACCTTTTGGCCCTCGACCAAGTTTTGGAGAACCTTGGTCGTGTTTGACCATTTTTGGGACTTCGACAGGTGGGTCTAAGACGGAACACCCAAGCGAAGCGGATATCGCAGGATCTCTCCCTCTTTTTACGGGATTTTTGGGTTCAGGGCTTATGTAACGGGTATGGGATGTCGGCCCATGGGTTTACCCATGCTTAGGCCCCATTTGTAAATGTATAAATAAGTAGCTAGGCATTGTAAGAAAGAGTAGATCTAAGTTGTCTTGTGCAATATATGTAAAGGTTGCTAAGTGATATTAGTTCTGAAGGCTTCATGCATACTATGTGTTGCGAACTTGTAGAGTTAAGTTCAAGTGATTGTAAGAAGGTTCTGTGTTGTGCCGAGCTCAGGGAAGGAGGATATGCTTAGATATGCTTAGATATTTTTGAATACTACATTGTTCTGTAATTAGGGTGTTTACCTTCGATGTGAATAAGGGTCAAAGACTAATGAACTTTAATTTCTAAGTGCTCTGTTAAGTAGTGTGATCACAGATCTATGTCCCAGCTAGGTTGTAGACACTTGAGTCCTACAACCCCCCCTGCCTCTACCTCGGGTGAGACTTCATTTGCTTCTCAAGTGTTTCCAAAAGGGTCGGTAGCTAAGGTTTTTTTGGTGTGTTGTTGAAGCGTTGAACCCTGGGTCTATCCCTATGCCAACAGTTGTCATTGATGTCAACCCTAGTCATTGGTTTTGGACCCCAATATTGTTGAAATTATTTGGACATGAAGGAAAATGCACATGTAGATACAACACCCATGGATGGATAGTATACATCACGTTGTTTCCCGTGGCAGGTGGCACGTCACGTGGATCCTCATGGTTGAGGATAAATGAATTTTTGAAAATGACAAATTGAATTGAAGACGGAAGTGTGAGGTCGGCCCTAATGTTAAAAGGAAGTGACATAAAGGGTATAAATACATATTATTATGCATTCATTTTATACACACAAGTTTGTTAATGAACAAGGATATATAAGTCAAATTTCAGAGGAAATCGGAAGTAAAGAAGGTTGGATTTCAAGGGAGGATGAAGTCTCTTGGTGATGTGTTCTAAGGTATGTTATTTACAGGTCATCTTACCATTTTCGCAATAACTTTTTTTATAGAGTGATTCGGATGGTTTAAAGTCAAAGGCTAGTGAGAAGACATATCTAGGTTTCTGTGGTAAAAATTTCAGCTCTTTATTTGCTAAAATTTTGGAGATACACTCTGTGGAAAATAGGGTTTTTGACTAGTCCTGAAGCTAGTCATAAACATGTGTTCCGGGTAAAACAATTATAAATTATGCATAGAGAATCCAAATGAAGTGAGACAAATTTCATTGGAAAGAGTACAAGTTGTAGTTTCATGTGTACGAATTTCAGAATCGGATGTTAAATATTGAGCGCGGGGTGTTCTGTACAAGTTCGCTCTCCTGAATAAACCAGAATTGAATAAGGTATCCCATTTTCTCTATAAATCCTTTTTGTAAAGGATGTATATGTCAACCATCTCTTGATATTGGAGGATTGTATCTTCATTTTGGAGGTTTATCGCTCCCTTTATATTTATAAACTGTAGCTTCCCTTGCGTTATTGGATAAATCGGTGAATGCAGACATAAACTGATCTCTCTAGATCCACCTAGATCTAGAACAAAACAAGACATGACATAGCGCTTTCCTTAAGCTTTAATCATTGAATTTACTATCAGATAAGAGATGAATGACATACCTTTGAATATCGCTTCCTTATGTCTTTTTTGTCCTTGCTTCGATCCGGTTCTCTTGTGCTATCGATCCTGCAATGACACAAACCAACCAAAGTGAAAGCAACAACAATATGTTCAATAAAAAGTTATACATGTGATCAAGGAGTCATGTAATAAAATGAGAATGATTTTATGGGAAATAAACATGCCACTGTATTATATTAAGTGAAAGTGGAAGATACAACCAAATAGCCTTGATGTTGCAAGGTTCCCTTTCAACGACCCTTTTCTCCAACACACACACTTGCTCCAAACTTTCATGAAGAGGATCCACAATAACTTGATGGGAAGATGAAGACATCAAGGATCAATTGAAATAGAATCCCTCACACAATTATCGGCCTATTCCTTCATTAATTCCTTGCTTAACCTTTTCCATGAGAAATCCATCATTATATAAGAGAAAGAGAGATGGTTAAAGAGATTAGGATGATACCACCAAATCAGAGAATTGAGTAGGATCCCAACCATACAGATGCCACCTCATATTCTAGAAGATTCCCTTCTAGAATCTTTGTGAACTTCAACCTTTTCTCAGTTTTTCAACACCGTCGCACCCTGGCTATAGTGCAACTTGCAGAAATGCCACAAACCCATTTCAGGGAAGACTGCGACGATCAAGCCTCACCACACTATATCTTATTCTTGGCCTACAACATCCTTTCTTAACAAGGTTTTGAAGAAGAGGAAACCAATCACTTTTCTCATGAAGAAAGGTTCTTTTGGGATCTTGAACAAATGCTATGGAAACATCCCCAGGGTGACTAAAATAATGTGTAACACCTTGGAAGTCATTACTTCCCTTGAACAATAACTATTGATTATTTATGATATATTGTGCATGGTGTATTGGTGTAACTCTTCTACTATTGTTCATTGCTCATTGGATATATAATCTGGTTGAAGTATAAGTTGATTTTTTTAAAATTTTTACTTGATATTGATTCATCCCCCTCTCAGTATCAACAATTGGCATTAGAGAAGGTTGCCTTCAGAAAACTTTAACCACTAGAAGGAAAATCCTGAGAAGATATGGATGACCATGAGCACATTTCAAATGGGATTCAAAGATTTGATGGAAGAAATTATTCATACTGGAGTGATAGAGTGAAAAAGTACCTAATAGATTTGGGAGTAGACATTTGGTACTTAGTTGTAAATGGCTATGTAATCCCAAATAATGCTCCAACCGATCCAAATGAGAAGAAGCTTATGAGTTGTAATTCAAAATCCAGACATGTTATTCTAGGAGCATTGGCACCAACCATTGCTAGCAAAGTGATGGGATGCAACACTGCTAAAGGGGTATGGGACAAACTCAAGAGTATCTATGAAGATGATCTAAAATTTAAGCAGGTCAAGCTTCAACGACATAGATAAGAATTTGAAAAATTGAAGATGGATGAAAAGGAATATATTGCAACCTATTTTCTTAGAGTTGATGAAGTTGTTAATTTTTTTAGAGGATTAGGTGAAGATATCAATGAATCCTTGGTTGTGCAAAAATTGTTGAGATCACTTCTCTTGAAGTATGATTCTAAGGTCTCCGCCATTGAAGAAACTAGGGACTTGACCAAAATGAAAATGGATGAATTACATGGGTCTCTTATAGCGTATGAAATGAGAACAGGTACAAAAAGTGACCAGCCAAACAATGAAGCAGCCTGTAAAGCCATAAATAAGACAAAATACAAGGATAACGATATGGATGAAGAAATAAAAAATTTCGTAAGAAGGTTCCAGAAGGGAAGTGGAAGATACAAAGGCAAGTCTCCTCTCAAATGATTTAACTATGGTAGAATATGACATATTGTTGAAAATGACTACTATAAAAAAGCAAGCCTCAACAATAAAAAGAGATTCTAGTCCAAGGATGATGACATCTCCTCAGATGAGAGTGATGACGAAGATAATGATGGAGGAGAAGTCCTCTTCATAACCCAAGAAACCCAGGATGATGATCACAAGAGTTATAAAGAAGTAGAAATCATTTCTGAAGAAGATTCAGATGTAGAAACCAACCTTGATTCCTTTTGGGGGTACAAATACAATGTAGAGAGTGAACAAGAAGATGAGAATCTTGAAAAGTTGAAGCATGTTGAAACTGAAAATAGCAATATTAGAAACACAAACATAATACTAAAAGGTGAATTGAGTAGTTGTGAAGAAGAGAATTACAATATTAAAAAGACCATTGATAGCTTGAAGGAACAATTAGAATATTATGAGAAATTGAAAACAGAATTGGATCACACAAAAGGGGAGCTACTATTGACAATAGAAAAGTTGAAGAAGTTTGACAAAAGAACAAAAAAATTAGATGAGATCCTTAGCAGTCAAAGATCTCTAAACGACAAGATAGGACTAGGATACAATGACAGTTTCAAGACAACAAAATAAGAGAAGGAAGATGAAAATGATGAAACCAACACTCCAGAACAAGTTGAACAACAATATAGATGATCCAGGTGGATATCAGTGGCCACCCACCTTTTCTGACTGGCTCAAAACAGTTTTCTAGCAATTTTGGCAATTTACTATTTTTAGCAGGTTTTAACTTTTGGGGCCATTTTGAGGGCCTAAATGAAGGTTTTTTGATATCGAGGTTCTCAATGATAGCCGAAGGCATGATTGAGCCCCCAAATTGAATATCCTCGGTGATACCTTTCCAACGAGCTATCACACACCTAAAACAGAGATCGTATGCAAAAGTTATGATCCCGGGAAGTTGATGTACTAACTTACCCAAACGGGGCCCACATGACTTTTGGCGCTTCAACTCCTAGAGTTAGGTTTTTGGATGTCTATGAATTTTGTCATTCTATTCTATTGTAAAAATTCCTCTAGAGCCTCATTGTAATCATCTTCTCACGGATGCGAGTAGCAGCCACATGTCTTCTCAGAGATAAGCTACCAGCGCCCTAGCTAGTTTATTTCCATTCTATCTGTAAGCATATTTCAGTCATTTGTTATTAATGAAATGAAGTCTTATTTCCGCTTCATCTCTGCGTTTATGTGTTTTTCTGTATTTCATTGTGTTCCTACATAAATCCGGATCAGTGGTATCAGAGCGGTCTGCTCATTCTCGATCCTTCTTTGCATGTCTCCAATGAGATCGGGGTATAAGGAGTTGGGGCTCGATCTGGTTAAACCTTTGCAAGGTCAGCCTCACAAACCCCGAAGACCGCCCATGGGGGAAGAAAAGAAATATGAGGGAGTAGGAGATCCTATCAAAATGTTGC
>JASDQU011508334.1:6360-18050 GCA_032191745.1 Picea mariana
AAAGGTGTAATGACAATGGAATCATACAACTAAACTTCCATGCATGCATGGGGGAAGGGGGGATGCATTAACAGAGGGAGGAGGAATGGAAGGAGGTAAGGATAAGGGAAAGAAAGAGGAGGAACCTTTGGACTTGATCATGATGGACGAAGACCAGATCAAGTGGATCTTGGCGTCAACAGGAAGGATGTGTAGCAGAGTACCCTACCAATACAAGATGAATACCAAGAAGAGAGTTGTAGCCACGAGGGAAGGCTTGGCAAGTGATGAGGAAGAGGTAGAGGATCTCTGGGTTGTGGAGAAGATTGAGGAAATATTGTGCGCAATATATGAAAGGAAGATGAGAGGTCCAAGAGCAGGAGGAGAAGGCAAACATCCTATCCATATTAATGTCATTTTGGAACCCATAAACCCATGTGCGACTAATACACCAAAGAGAACACCACCGTTTAAAAAACCGAACTTCAGAGGAAGTCCGACAGCATGAAGTACATATACACAAGGAGAAACAATTGGAGGAGCCAGTCCAGGCAACAATAGTCAAATATCTACACCATGCAAAGGAGGTAGTAGTTCAGTATTCAGAATAGCAAGACATGACCCCACCATCAGGTTACCAGAATTTCGGGGAGAAGAAACAAAAGACCCTGAAAAGCACTTGTTTATTTGTGCAAAGATCTGGGAAGAAAAATAGATCATTGATGAAGATACCAAACTCGCGCAGCTATCTATTACGCTAAGAGACCACACACTAGACTGGTACATGAGTCTAGACACAAACAGTGCCACGGGTATGACAAGGACACTGGACGACATTAAGAAGTTATTGATAAATGAGTTCCATAAGCCGAGCTCAGAAGATCAGTACATGAATGAGATGATTGAAATAAGACAAAAACTAGGAGAGTCTGTATGGGAGATCGATCTGATATTTAAGCAACTAAAGGGAAATTTAAAATACCTCATGACCGATATGCAACATCGACACCTTTTTTTCAACTCACTACTCCTGCACTTAAAATAACCTTTACAACGCAAAAAAATTTAGACGCAGGTAGAAGATTTGCAGGCAACCTTGCAGCTAGAAGAGAACCAGTACTAGTAGACAAACCCAACAATTGAGGAATTTAAGGAGGATTTGAAGAATCTGACATTTCAGCTGAACCGGAATAAGAACAAGGACAAACGAGAAGCCATTTGGTGTACCACATGCAGGACGAAAGGACACCACAAGAATGAATTCCCAACATTCACATAGTATATGGAAGCAGGTATGCCAAATCCGTTACCAC
Organism: Picea mariana; assembly: GCA_032191745.1. Lineage (NCBI taxonomy): Eukaryota > Viridiplantae > Streptophyta > Pinopsida > Pinales > Pinaceae > Picea > Picea mariana. The sequence continues at coordinate 7,653 of JASDQU011508334.1, forward strand.
TGAGTGGACTATGGTGCGAAATATGCAAGAAACTGGGTCACAACCCTTATCACTGCACGATGAAGCAGAAATACCAGACAATCCCAAAGATTTCATATTGCACCTTTTGCAAGTCAGTGGGCCACGATGATAAAGATTGCAGAACTATGGAGCTGATGCGAGAAAGGACATCGGACGCATATAGAGTACAGGTCGAGATCATGACTGGGAAAACAACGCCACAGTTCAATCTAGTCCTAGCTCCATACAACACTACGCAACAAAAGTATAATACTGCACCACAACTGTACAATAACACACAGTTGTAGTAAAACCCGACACAACCTCAGTACAATACTGCACAGTATAATCAGGTGCCACAGTATAACGTGCTAAGAAGCAATCAAGCAGGCTACAGAGGAGGAGGATGAGCCAAAGGAGGTTTCAGACGAGGTAGAGGACCAGTCACATATCACAATTGTCAATAGATAGTACATTATGCACGGGAATGTCCACTACCACCAACAAATTGTATGTGTTTTCGCGCATCAGACCATGATACAGAGGAATGCCCAACCTTACTAGTAAATATTCAGGAAAAAAGGAATCAAAACAACTAGAATGTTCAGTGGATCTCAGATGAAGCAAGGGATGAAGGATGGAACATCAACATAGCCACTTATGGAGGAGCTAAAACAGGGACTGACGCAGTTCGACAGGAACCAGAACAAAATTTGTGGGTGAAGAAGAACACCGAACTAAAAAAGCAGTTCGACGCGTAGAAGGAGAAGGAGATATTCAAGCAATCCAGACAAGAATTTTAGAAGGAGGACATGCCATTGACTTCAACTGCGCAACAAGAAAAGGAAGCACCATAATACAAGATGCCTCCATCATTGGATCATACCAACGAGATGCAACCCATGGAACAAGTAAGTATAATCAAAGGCTTTTTGCAATCATGTGTAAACATATTAAGTGATCCCTCATCTGTGAAAATATTGAAAAACATACTAGAAAAATGTAGCAGCGAGATGGAAGAAAATATAGAACAAAAAATAGTTAATCACCTACACACAAGAAGAAGAACAAGTAGGGAATTTAGACTAAATGCTAACATTGGGGATTTCAATATGGGAGACATAATACTGGATCTAGGATCAGAAGTGAATGTATTTCCAAAGAAGACATGGTGATGCATGGGAGAGCCACCATTAGGATACTCACCTATTGAATTGAAACCAACAAACCAACATAGAGTCCTACCAATCGGTAGACTGAAAGGAGTGACCCTACACCTTGATGGAGTACGCACTAAAGTAGACTTTGAAGTCATTGAAATAGTGGACGGAACAACACCGTATCCAACATTGCTTGGTCTGGATTGGGTGTTTTACAACCARRACATAATCAATTTAAAAAATAGTAAAATGACATTTGAGTCCTGAGAATATAGGGTCATCACACCATTAGACCCATCAGAAGGGRAGAGGTTTGTAGAACCTACTTGACTAGACTKAGAGGAAATTGGCCAGTTATACAGAACAATTGCGCGCGATGAGGATTASGTAAACCCAAMTGCATATGGGGTACTCAGTTGGTAGAGAGTTACTTCATGTGCAATAGACTCAGACACTAGTTTAGAGAACTGGAAGTAGAGGCCACACGAAGTATCCACGCGAAGATGTGCAAGAATAGTCTGCATAGTAAGATGGGTAGGCACAAAAATCAGGGAACCACCCAGTTTCCACGGACTAAACGATTTGGAAACATTCTTGACATAATATGAAGACACAGTGTTAGAGAACCAGAGACTGTTATCACTTGAATTAGCACTTAAGGCCACACCCTCAAGATGGTGGGGTGCACACTTGGAGAGAATCACAGATTGGTACCAATGTAAGTGGTTACTACGCATAAGGTTCGATGCAGAACAAAAAAACAACAAACAATAGAAGTATGAAGGACAAGGGACACCAGCAGAACACTTGGAGAAGTGCAGAACACTATGGAAAATGACACCCCCAGAGGAATGGCCTCATTACTTCATACACACCCTAGAGGGCATACCAGCGAATTGGTATGCATACCAGGAATTGCACAAGGAAACTGTGACCTGGACGACATTGCAACATAATTTTTCAATCACTTTCTCATTTGAACATGAGAACCCCAACATAGACACAACCCTTAAATAGATCTGAGGAGTAATATTCATCAAAGAACCGGAAGTACAATTGATCACAGAAGAACAACAATAGAAAAAACAGACAATTAAGGACCTATTGGCATGTTACCATGTACAGGAGGAAGCAACGAATGAATATGATCCGCGTGATATTCAGATTGAAGAAGTAGAAGGAGAAAGAGACATGGAAGTCCCACCCATCGAATCCAAAGTCATTTCCACGTTGACCAAGGTAAAGAAAGTTAACATTGGGACAACTAAGCAACCCAAAATGGCTAGCATTGGGGATTACTGGGATGATCAAACAATAGAAAGAATCATAGAGTTGTTGCGCGAATACAGTGACCTATTTCCCACAACATTCACAGAGATGAAGGACATAGCCAGAGAACTAGGAGAAATGAAGATACCACTCAGGCCTGATGCGAGACCTATTAGACAACGACCCTACATATTGAACCCAATATACAAACAGAAAGTCAAAGCTGAGATCGACAGGATGCTCGAAGCCGACATCATAGAACCAGTTGAGGAGTCAGAATGGATAAGACTAATGGTAGTACAGGACAAGAAACAAGGAGGGATTAGGATATGCGTCGACTTGAGGAAGTTGAATGATGCATTCCTACATGACCCATTCCCTATGGTTCATGGATGAAGTGTTAGAGAATGTGGGAGKACATGAAGCTTACTCATTCACTGATGCATTCTCAGGCTATCATCAGATTAAGATAGCACAAGAGGACATATACAAGACCACGTTTGCGACATAATGGGGATCTTATCAGTACATAGTCATGTCATTTGAATTGAAGAATGCACCCACAATATTCTCCAGAGTGGTCATCACAACATTTAAAGAATTCATCCATCAATTTCTGGAAGTATACTTGGATGATTGGACAGTCTATAGTTTATTGAAAAATCATGTGGAATTTTTACGACTAATGTTAGAAAGACGTAGACAGTGTCAAATATCACTGAATATAAAGAAATGCATATTTGGAACACCATTTGGGATACTATTAGGTCATATAGTATGCAAACAAGGTTTATTAGTAGATCCAGCAAAGATTGTAGTCATTGTTAACTTGCCAGCACCAAAAATAGTCTGTTAGCTAAGATCAACATTAGGACACATAGGATACTACAGGAAATTCATCAAAGGATATGCACATATCACAACACCGATGGAAAAGCTTCTAAGGAAGGATACAAAGTTTCAATGGAACGACGAGTGTCAACATGGTCTGGATACCTTGAAGGAAAAGATGGTTACTGTGCCGATATTAGTATTTCCAGACTGGAAGAAGACATTCCACGTGCATGTAGATGCATTGGAGATAGCACTTGAAGCTATCTTGGTGCATCCAGGAGTAGGAKACTTGGATCACCCGATAGAATTTGCAATTAGAAAGCTATCCGACTCAGAACAAAACTATAACACTATAGAAAGAGAAGGCCTAGCCATGGTCTATGCACTGTAGAAAATTCAGGCATTACTTATTGGGAAAACACTTTAAGATGTTCATAGATCACTCAGCCCTGAAATACCTAGTCAACAACCTAGTGTTGGGGTGGATAATCTTTCGATGGTTACTTCTATTTCAAGAATTTGAATTGGAAGTAATAGTTAAACCAAGAAAATTGAATGCAGGACCTGACCACCTATCAAGGGTTATGAATAGAGAAGAACCTATGAATTTAGAAGACAACTTTCCAGATGTACAACTATTCTCAGTACAGATTGCCGATGAATACTTCGCAGACATAATTCAGTACTTGAGTACAGGTACTGTGCCGCAAGAATATATCACCGCAAAAAAGAAAAACCTGGTAGTCTGCGCGGTCGACTATCAACTGATTGCAGGACATTTATATAAGATGGGCGCAGATAGCATCTTTCAAAGATACGTGTTAGAACACGAAAGACCAAGAGTCTTAGAAGAATCCCACGAGGGAATAGAAGGAGGCAATTATGCAGGTAAAGCTACTGCGCAGAAGGTATTGCGCACATGACTATGGTGGTCAATGATTCACAGAGACTCGAAGGAGTAATGTCAAGGATGCGATGTCTGTGAAAGGGTAGGAAAACCCAACAAAATGGACGAGATGCCATCACTACCACAAGCAACATTACTGGAATTTGACAAGTGGGTCGTAGACTTTGTGGGACCAATCAACCGACCTGCAAAAAGAACAGGGGCTTGGTACATTATCACCGAAACAAAATACTTAACAAGATGGGCAGAAGTTGCACCAGTAAAATATTGCAGTGCATAAACAACATCACACTTTTTGTTTGAACACGTAGTCACCAGATTTGGGTGCTCAAGAGTTTTGATGAGTGACCAAGGAATGCACTTCATAAAGAGAACCCTCTGTGTGATGACTGAGGATTTTAAAGTCCATCATCAGAAGAGCACACCGTATTATCCATAGTAAAATGGCACAGTGGAAGCCTTCAACAAAATTCTGGAGAACGCACTGACAAATATCTGTAATGTCAACAAAGATGACTGGGACCTCAAAGTACCAGTAGTATTATGGGAATACAAGACTACATGAAAAAATTTGATAGGGCACACACCATTTAAAATGGTTTATGGCCAAGAAGCAGTGGTGCCATTAGAATTCTTAGTACCAAGCTTGCACGTAGCAGCCATCACACAAATGATCGAACGAGGTGTAGTACAGGAGAGATTGAATCAATTACTAACCATGGAGGAAGACTGAATCTTAGCATGATTCCACCAACAAGTTCAGAAGGCCAGATACAAGGCTTGGAACGATAGACACATCAAGAACAAAAAGTTCAAGGAAGGAGATCTAGTATTGATGTATGACAGCAAATCGTTTCAGCACCCGGGAAAGCTCAAAATGCATTGGTTAGGACAGTACAAGGTAAAATCTATCAAAGATGGAGGAGCTGTACATTTAAGAGATTTAGTAGGTGAAAAACTCAAAGTAATGATCAATGGAAGCCGACTGAAGTTGTATAAGGACAATCGACCATCCACCGCGCAGTAAAAAAAAAAAAAAACCGAAAAAGAGCAAAAAGGAAACAAAACCAAAGTAGACGCAGTGCGATAGAGGGATAAAGGCCACACGCGTTTGGAAACAAAAACTCAACAAAGGATAACAGTCACATCAAAAGGGAAACAAGCGGGAAAAGGAAATTCGACAAAATAAGTATGACAAGACACCACTAGGTAGAATTGAACGACAGAAAGGACCAACGGGACGCCACAATAATCGTGCCAACTGAAGTAAGCAAAGCAGTAGTAATGGAAATTATGAAACTGCTAGAGATGCATTGCAACTGCAGTTATGGTGCATTAAACCAATAATGGATGAATTGTCCTCGACAAGCCTCATGGGAAGCCGATACAACACACAAGCATGAGATCAACTAGTCTATTCGCGAAAGGAGAATAGACAAAGAGAAATAGAAGCTAGAACGCACAAAGAGAGGCTACAGAGATCACATAAGTTATTCAAACCCAGCAAACGTTCGACAATCACCGCTATGGCACCACCGAAGCCAGCAGAAGCAAGCCAGAGTGTTAGACCAACCAGGGTTCAAACTAGGTCATGAGGACCATTGGAAGAAGGTGAACAACTGCCGCCAGAGGTCATCAATATCGACGAAATCCCATCCCCAGAAATGATACCAATACAATCCACACTGATATTGGAGGAAATCCAACAACCAAAAGCAGAGGCCATGAATATAGATACACCAACAACGACGCAGGAGCCACAGAACGAGGAAGCAAAAACCTTGAAAGAGATGCAACCAGAGCATACAGAAGCAACTTCAAAGGTCAATGGCATGACACCAAAGGAGACAACAACAGTGGAGCCAGACGAGTCTCAAACGACTATCTCAGAACACCCAACAAGGGAGATGGGTGAAGATGTCTCGGCTTGGCCGGAATAGGTTACAAAAAAGAAACCAGAAGCTGCTGGAACTTTGAGCCATCCACCACCATAGCAGAAAGACAAAATAAAGATACCAAGGTCACCCCATAAGAAACCGATAGCATAAATTGTTCTATTGCGCATACCAGCTGGGGTACAGGTAGGACTAGAGCTACTGGGCCATGTCAAGAAGCTCAAATATTCAGACCATGATGTAGTAGAAGAAGCCAAGTTCCCGAAACTTGCACCGAGGGTCTTCACATAGATCACAGGTACAACTCAAGTTGGAGAATCGATCAACCAGCCATACCAATGTGGAATTGGGCTTGAGAAAACATGAATTCTAGGTCTGCTGGACCTACCACATTTTGGCAGGGGCCAGAATGCAACAACATGCGTCAAATAGTTGTTATTAGTTACACATGGAGGGGATATTTGGCTAGACAAGCCCGTCGCCATAACCGTTGAGCTTATTGTGCAAATAACAGGATTACCAATCTGGGGTATGGATCCCGCATTGTTTTTGGATGAAAAAACCAAGGAGAAAGTGATAGTAGAAGAGATGAAGAAGAAGTACGACACCACTAGAGGGACAAGAGGGATAATCATCAAGAGGATCAACAATGCAACCACACAATTGGGCACGAAAATCTTAGCCTGAAAGCTGCTAATAAAATGCCGCAGGGAGGAAGTCCCAGCTGGAGTTTTTGCAGTTGCAGCCAGTGCATGGAAGGCACCTCAATGAGTTGGCTTCCATACTTATTGAACTTGTTCCTAGAGGACTGCAAGGATGCACAGGACCTAGGCACAGAGTTCCACTACTCATGGTTGATTACCTTAATAGCCTTCATGGGATGGTAGAAGCCAAGGTATGTAATTTTTTGTACTAGACCAAAGCCGTAGGGAGCGAGGTACTTGTTTCTCAGAGCTAGGCCAGACTCAAGGAGAAAGAAGGAGAACATATCCATTTTTTAGGGATACCTATGAGACCTACATGAATCCATCTTTAAGACATGGAGAATTACATCATAAGTTGTCGTGCAATATGTGGACATCGCCAAATTCTCAGCAACATGACAAACAATGTGGATACAGGAAAATAATGATTTGGAAAAATAATGGCTACAGATGCACTATTTCATCAAAGAGGGTGATATTGACATGGTCATCAATGAATGGCCCGAGGAATGGAGGATTCCAACCATTACCTAGGAAGTGTCGGAAAGAACAACAGAGGAAGAGGCATATCAGGGAGAAACACAGCCTCCAGAAATCCAAGTGCCCAAGAAACAAAGAACTGCCCAAGGCATGCCAACACAGGTAGACGAAGGGCCAAAGAAGACAGGGACCTAGAAGGGGAAGAAGGAGAATACATAGCCGACCAAGGAACAACAGAAACAGACTGAGGGAGCACAGAGACTACCTCAAATCCCAACACAAAGGAACCAGGGGGAAATAAGAGACCAACCACATAGACAGGAGGCACGCGCAAGAAATCAAGGGCACACTGAACACTACCAGAATATATGATCACGGATGACGATGGGGAGATGATCGCCAAAATGGTACATGATTTTCTAGTTGAGGAATTCGACCATGCTGCATGTCACAGGGACAAGATCCAAGAAGATTTGACAGACATACAACATTTCATCAAACAAATCAGGGAAGGGCGGATAGCTAACAGTAGCAGGGACATAGAACCATCAACACCATAGACCGAGGAAAGAGTGGAGGTAGAAGAACGAGATCCATTCCACTCATTACCACACACAAACACAACGTTCTACATCACACCGAGTATGCTACGCATGGGAAAAATCATTCGGTACACACCCTTGAAGGATTTAAGCCACATCCAATTGGTATTGACACAGATGCCATCCAGGGCACTACACAAGTTGAAGGTTAGCGTCAATCACGAGGTACAGTCTTGTGCACACAAAGACTTAGTCGAATTACAGTGAGCAACAAAGAAGCGAGAGACGCTGAAAAAAGTATGTGAGCAGGCCAAGTCTAAAGATCAGGAGGAAAGAGAACGTAGGAATGAACTAGAATGAAGAGTAGGAGGAATTTTTGAGAATCTTCCAAACACTGCGCAGGGGAATGAACTTGCAGTAGTGAAAAATATTGATCAGATTGTGCAGGAAATTGAGTGATACCAAAAGGAGATTGAGAATCTTCGATAGCATCTCATACCAACCACGCCACAAACATTGAAGGAGAGAAGGAAGCAGGAAGAAACAACACAACTATAGGAGATAATGCAACAGGTTAGCACCGCAACTGACTTGTTCAACAAAGCAGCACAACTTTGGACCAGGTTGGAGGAGGATCCGCAGGTCCAATGGTGGGACAAGGAAGAGGAAAGGATCAATGCAGCGATCCAAGAGCTCAAGCAGAAGCATAAGACAATACCAATCCCAGAATGAGTTAAAGGGACGCATGATATGAAGAAGCTGCAGGCAGAACTCATCACTGCACAAATGCAGAAACATGAGTGTCAGGCTCAAATGGAGTCATTGTAGGAGCAGGTAGTAGAAGTACTGGCACATGTAGAGGAAGATAAGACATAGATAGCACAAACCTAGGTAGAATGTGCAGGATTGATTAGCAATGAAGTGGCAGTCCAGGTAGTGGACACAATCAGGGAGAAGACCAGGCAGGTGCTGACACAAGAAACAAAGCTCAAGGAAAATTTTCAGATGATCACCAGGGAGATAGAGGAAGCTCAGAAGGACTAGGTGGCTTGGGACGAGTCACATGTCAGTGTTTGGGGCCTGTTGGCAGCAAGACGAAGTGGAAAGAAGGATGATTGGGTTTTGGTAATGAATTGGAATGGATGAAGAGCCAAAGATGTATAAATACCGATATTGAGGTATTGTGGAAGAGTGGAGAGTTCAGAGTTCTGTATTTTTGAGGGATTTTGTAGTTGTTTTGATTTAGTTGGATTTGCATTATCGTAAATATGTATGAGTTGATGCGATATGTAATGTTGTATAAACTATTTTGTAAGCTGTTGAACTAGAGGAGAGGAGAGAAGGTAGATCTTGAGGATTAGATCGTAGGCTGAGGAGCCTGGTGCGGTCTAGTTCGCCTCATATAGATCTTACCCATCTGAGCATAATTGTTAGCACGATGTTGTAGATGTAGAACTACCATAATAAAAGAGTCGAGAGCCAAATCTTTGTGGACGTATCCTAGGAGGGGGTGAACCACTATAATATCTATGTAATGTGATGAATGTGTGCATATCTTTATCCTCTTTTTAGTAGTTGAATCTTGTGCTTAATGAATGAATGGGTTATTATGTTGCTATGAAATATGATTGCGTTATTAAGGAAATAAGTTTCCGAAGGTAATACATAGTCACGAATAACAATAGGTTACAATCACAATTTATAGTAAATGGATCTGAATATAGATCTCATATCTCATACTCAATCCTAGGCTGTAAACACCTAAGTCTTATAGCCACCCATTAAAGCTATCTCGGGTGAGACTGCGCAACACATTCTGTGTGTTGTGTTGTGTTCTGGTTTACCAGGAGGGCCAATAGTTTTAGAGGCTTTGTTGGAAACCCGAAAGACATGAACCCTGGGTCAATAAGAAAATCAGAGTAGAATAGAGGAGAGTAACCAACATATTCTCTATCTGTAAAACAAACTATGCATATCTGGAACAACCCGTGCTAAAGATATATCTGTATGAATACAATTATAGAATTTATCCTGTGTAATTTTCCAACTGATCTATCTGTCATATTGTACTTCTTCTAACTGACTTATCTGAATCTGTCTACTCGAACTTTGCAAGTTGCTTGAAGGATGGTTCTCTAATCTATCTCAACTACTGCATAGAATCCCCCTTTCTAATATTCATATTACCTGTGAGTCTCCAAGTCATATGGCTTAGAAAAATGCCTTCCCGATGTAGTCTTCATCTTCATCATCTCTCTGAACTTTGACTTCTTTCTTCTTATTCTCTTTCTGTATTCTGACATCTTCCTTTCTGCATATATATTTCTCACGATCTTTCACTACTATGTATCATGAGAGTGTGATTTATGGTACATGTTCTTTATTTACCTGCTCTTCATTATGATCTTTCTCTGATGCAAATTCTAACAGTATGATTCTTGAAACTTGTTCTTCTTTTGTTTTCTTTCCTTGTCTTTCTCGTACTATGGAAAGTCTTGTGATTCCTGAGACCTATTTTTATTCACATGCTCTCTTGTTTTCTTTTCCATACTTTCTTATATCTGATATCAGTGTTCTCTTTCATGGAGGTATCGATCATGATTCTAC
>JASDQU011508336.1:10269-20685 GCA_032191745.1 Picea mariana
ATGATTCATGATCATAGTTTTCCTATGTTTCTGTGGGCAGAGGCATCCATGACCGCTGTGTATGTTCAAAACAGGAGCCCTCATAAGATTTTGAAGAATATGACTCCCAAGGAGGGTTTCACCGGAGTGAATCCTGAGCTTGGACACTTCAGGATATTTGGGTGTCATGTTTACATTCACGTACCCAAGGAGAAAAGGACGAAGTTAGACCCTTCAGGCAGGAAGGGTACATTTCTTGAGTACAGTGAGTCCTCGAAGGCATATCAGATCTACATCCCAGGTTAGAGACAAATTGAGGTGAGCATGGATGTTTCCTTTGAGGAGGAGGTAGGCTTCAAGAGATCTAGAGGATCTCACATGAAGATTGATAGTGAGAGGCAGGAGGAAATGGTATCTTCTCCCCCTCACCCTTCAGTAGTTCAGAGGGAGCCAGTTGAGCCCATGGAGACAGTTGAGCCTGTTGATCCAATTGATCCTGTAGATCCTGTTGATGTTCCTAGACATATTGCAGTAGGCCGAAAAAGACCTGCACGGGCTCGTCAGACTTTGCAGGAGGCACAGGGACATGCAGCTCCCTGTGGTACTTTCAGAGAGAGCAAGAGACCTTAGAGATTCTTGAGCTATGTTGCAGTGATGAGCCACATCATTGATTCTGAGCCTTCCTGTTATGAGGAGGCATCTATTCAGCAGGTCTGGAGAGATGCCATGATGGAGGAGTATGGACTTAATTCCACTTCTTCTATTATTTGTACAGTGAGATGTATGGACTTAATTCCACTTCTTCTACTATTTGACTTATGCTTTTTGCAAGACTCCTTATTAAATAGGTCACTCTTAAAACATTGATGTCATTATGTGTTGTCCACCAAGTCAAGGAAGACAACAATCAGAAACTCCCTCCCTTTGATATACAATAGATCAGTAATTGATATGCATATGTGATTGAAGAACCCAAGTGTTTACCTCCATCATCGAAGAACCCACTCTCATCTCTCAAAGGTGCTCCATCTCATTTTCCATTTGACATTTCCATGACATAGTGGAGTGTGATATCACTCTTGAATTGTTATATTCGATTTCGGGCATGCCATATCATCCTTTTAGACAGGCAGAATATGATGGCTACTTTAACACCTATAGGCTACACAAGGATGCTAAGACATATGAACTCACTTCAACTTCTTCTTCTATTGTCTCACCTATACTTTTTGGAAGACTCACTGTTAAATGGGTCTCCATTAACAAATCCATGTCATTGTGTTGTCCACCAAGTCAAGGAAGACATTTGTATCTATATTAATGTACATATGCATGTTTTCATAAAATCATATATTCTACAGCGAATTTGTCTTTCTACATGTTTTTTTTTTAATATAAACTATATATATATATATATATAGATATATAGATAGATAGATAGATAGATAGATAGATAGATAGATAGATAGATATGCTCCCGGGATGCTTCGCTCCTAAGGATTTTTGGAAAATGACGCTCCCACTCCGTGCAACATTGAGTGAGAGGCCCCAAGTTCTGTTCATTGTTATTGGGTTGTCCCTTAGAAGTGGTAAGGGGTTGAGGAGGAAACATGCTTCTTTCAACTAATAGGATTGGTTTTAGGCAACTTAGCTTTTATTTTACAAGTGAGTTGGAAGGCTTGCTCCAAGGAAGTTATAAAGCAAAGTTCTAGTTCCTTACTCAAATGCGGTAATAACCTAGAAATGAACTTAACAAAGAGAGTGTTATTGGAGGCCCTTACCTCAATCTTGATGGGCATTTGGTTGAAGACAATAATACATTGTTGGACGAAACATCCCAAGATTTGTCGAAGTTGTCACCACTTTTCCAGTAAAGCATCCTTATACCCTAATGGGTAGAACCTCTTGCAAATGACATCCTTAAGCCTCCCGAGATATTGATTAGGGTTTGGATGGGTGTCAAATGTTGGGTGTGAGTCTACCATCATGTGAGGGCCTACTAGCCTAGTCCTACATGTGAACTTTAGTGACTAAAATCTTGTTGGCCTCTGTTAGGGTCCAATGAGTTTGCAATAAACTTCCATGCCACATATACAAGAATTGAGTTTGTGGCCATTTAGATCCCCATCAAACTTCAACACTTTAATGTCTAGCTTAATGGTCTATTGAACAATGGGAATCACCTCATGAATAATGTGTTAAGGTTGAGGATGTCGTTGATGATGATGAGTTGTTGGAACATACTCATCATACCATGTAGTGTTTTAGCCTAGGACTCTTGTTGTTGAGTAATGACTAATGGGGGCCTCCAGAAATAGGCATTGTTGCTCCTACATTTTTTCAACCAAGACATGGGCAAGGCAGGAGTCTTGAGAGTCTCCTAATCCACTAGAGATTTTACAAGGAGCCATGGGATTTACAGTAAATACTTCAACAAATAGGGTTATACAACTAGAAATAGGGATCTATGAGTTATAGGAAAAATGAAGGAAATTCAAAAATCAAGGGACAAAAATGGCAAAAAATTGTAGTTTACCAATATGTGAAATTTCAACTTATGCTCATAATCCCATAACTTGGAGAGCTCGAAGAAAGATTCTAGGCAAGAATACAATCCTAAAGAAGAATGGAATGGGAAGCTCCTGAGAGTCCCTGATATTAACACTAATACCAATTGATATGAACACAATACCAACAATGCAAGAAGATACTCACACATAACAAATAATAAGGAAGCGAGTATGCAAGTATGAGAAGACAATTGTCAACAATGTACACATCTTGTACACTCATTTGTATTACTATATAAAGAGTACAACATTGTGGGGAGAGAGATCAAGTTGGCCAACCCTCCAATATAATACAATAAAGAGGATGAGTGATCAATTCAGGCTAAGTCACCCAATAGATTATGGTGAACCAATCTGGTTCACAATATGAACTTCCAAAACACTTGGAACAAAACAAAGAAATTCATAAGCATAATCAAATATGTATAGGAATATGAATATGAATAGAATATGATGAGATAATTACAATGAGAATGAGGGCAGTATATATACCCATGCAGGGGTTCCTTTCGTGAAGAGATGTCACTCTTCATTATGAGGTGTCTCTTCATTCGTAATTATTAATTATTGATTTATATATTTATATTTTATATTTATATATTTGTGTTCATAATGTTATCCCCAACTCCTAGGCATAACTAAGAAGATCATGTCTCGAGGCCCTCAGGTTGCAGAGATGGAGTATCGAGAAACAACTTGACCAACAATGTCCACTTGCACAGATAGAGACCCACCTCACCACCGGAGCTATAGGTTCGTAGCGATGGTATCCACCACACCAGCTGGCTTCCGAGAGGTAATGGGTCTTGCTCCATGAGGTACAAGTCAGGTATTATTGTGAGTGTAATTTCAATATTTGAGGCATTTGAGTTTGTTGCATCTATTACTGCTTTTGATTATGTGATGTTTGCTTGGACATTATGCTCTTTGCCCTATTTCACTTTGGTGGTTGACATTGCGCCCTAGTAAGTGGGTCACTCTTAGGGGTATGGCTGCTACTAGGAGGTCCTTTTGGCGAGTCATCATTCCATTCCCGACCATACTTGTCACTTTCCACACTTCATCCCCTCATCTCCTTACCTTTTGGGATTTTCGGGTGTACTAACCCAAGAAGGGGTTGTCCCTCATTTCATGGGAAGAAGGGGCTGAAGGCCCATAGGCTTGTAGCTAGCAAAAGATAAAATCCAAACCATTAACCTACTAGATGCTCACCCAGGGATCTCGAGGACAATGAAACATCTCATAAAAATTGATGGGACCTATGAAAGAATAACTAATAGCAAATGCCAACCAGGGAGGGGCATGTGTGGGCACTGTTTTTATTGCTTAAGTAGAAGCCACATACATGTTTCCAACTTGGGGAAGCATGATGTGACCAGGGTAGAGTCAAGGTGGGCACAGTTTTTATTGCTTAGGCAGAAGCCCCACCTTGGCTTCAACCTGGAAACATCCTAAAAGAATTAAACGCAATAAATGGGCTTGGAAAAAGGTTGCATTGAAAACGAAGGTGCAACACTCCCTCTACAAAGGCACCCATAAGTGAGACACTACAACCCCTTGTATGTCATGAACCCCATGCCCAAAAGTCTTCCCCTCATCCATGTCACCTCATCCACATGACTTAGAAGGAGGACCCCTCGGGAAACACCCCTAAACTTGAGGAACAATTCACCCAACAGGTCGTTATGTCAACCCTTCCATACCTAAACTTGGAAAATTGCATAGGGTCTTTGAGCATTAGTTTATTTTGATGAGGTGGTTTGGATGTGCTTGCTTAGATGGCTCTTTTATTGATTTGATTTACTCATCATGATGCTTTGACTTGAGATCCCTGGAGGGCGTATCCATTTGTCTTTGCAGGACCCAGCTGGTGGACAGTTTTGGAGGAACAAGCCTAGCTTGGGATTCCATGGGGCTTGAAGCCCACAGGTTGGATGCCAAGGGCCCACATGCCGGATCACGAAGACATGCCTTTGGAGGCCTAGAGGACAACTTCGAGGACCTTGCCTAGCCCTCACATGCCAAACGATTTGCTTGGAGGGGCTAAAACGTCACCTTTGAGGAGTTGACGTCATCATTGGGGCTAGTGGTGATGAAGTTGCTACTTGTTGACACTTGGCATGATTTGGTGGGAGAAGACTTGAGGAGGCTATAACGCATGAGAGGGAGGCTCTATGAGCCCCAACAACTTCAACGTTCTACTCCGACGACTTGCTCAAAGGGTCAAAACGTCACCTTTAGAGGGGTAACGTCATTTTAGGGTTTCTATTATGCACTTTTTAAATTTTAAATTTGAATTAAAAATGAATTACTTGTATAAAGGGGAAAAATAAGGGTTGTTGTCCCCTTATTTTGTGTTTACCCTAACTTAAGTGGAAAAACTATGTTTAAGACATTTTGTATAAATAGAGATTATTTGTATCTCATTCGATCATAGCTATCCCATTGTGAGAAGCCTTCCTATCTGAAATTTGCACCCTCTTTGGGCAATCTCTTCTCTCTTGTGCTCTTGTCTTGGTGTCTTCATGCTATTGGTGGAAGAAGTAGTGCGCTACCTCTCTTGGAGCTAGTTTCTTGCATTTGTGGTGGATTTATCTTGATAAAAGGAGGTTTGTCTTATCATTGCTTGGACTAGGTAAGGATTTTATCTTGTTGATGCTTCATTGCTTGGTTACAAGTTTGATTTTGCTAGATCTCTTGGGGAGTATAAGGATTTACAACCCCACCATTATCTATCATTTTTGTCTAGAAGTTATTTGTTTCACAAGGTTTTACTAGGAGAAGTAAAAGGGTTTACACCCTCCTAGTATCTCCTAGTTAGCATTTGCTTTCCTTGGGGAGTAAAAGGGTTTACACCCCCAAGGAGATAGCACCTGTTAGCTCTTCATTTATTTGAATCCATA
The DNA here is from genome assembly GCA_032191745.1 of Picea mariana. Classification (NCBI taxonomy): domain Eukaryota; kingdom Viridiplantae; phylum Streptophyta; class Pinopsida; order Pinales; family Pinaceae; genus Picea; species Picea mariana. The sequence goes on from JASDQU011508336.1 coordinate 15,722, forward strand.
ACCCAATAGATAAAGGCACTAATATAATTGCATTGGAGAAATAAAATATTGCATTGGTTCACGTGAAAACTCGGGATTTTGAGGTTGTCTAAATTGAAATCAATTCTATGCTTTATATGCTTGGTTGAACCACTAGAGCGTCATCTTTGGCTAAGTGCTTCTTGCTATTGTTATAAACTTTTATCTACAGCCATTAGGGCTGCAGAAACCCTAATACAACTTTCTAATTAACTCACAAACCAACCGTCAAAAGTTGCTAAAAGTTTGCCCATATAATCTACTAACCCTGACGCACTTTTTGGGTGGATTGTTGGCAAGTTCTTGTCTGTAACAACTTGAATGCTACATCCATAAGGTTGCAATATTATCTCTGCAATATTATTTCATTTCAGCCTTGTTTCATGCTAAAGTATTGCTCTTTCAGTCTTGGGTTAAACTAGTATTTACTAGCTTGTCTCTTGCTTATTTAACTAGACTTTTAGCAACTTTATTTGCAGCTCTTATTATCATTTCGTAGCTGATATATATTATTGTTTACTTCTGCAATTAGGGACATCAAGCTTAACTTGCTTGTCCACCTAACATATTACGTGCATACTTCGCTTTCCTTGTGTCTCGGGCAGGTACAAATCACCCTTTGTTGGTATTCATAACTATTTGCAACCATTGGCTACCACCAAGACTCTTTCCCAAGCCTTTCTGCACTTAGTATCTTGACTTATAGGAGCTACACTTCCATCATACCACTTTCCATCTCATTTCCCCCTAGGGTCACCGGGATTCCCCCCTTGTGGTGATTACTTCTTCTCTAAAGTGAGAAGAATACCTGCCTAAGGTGACAGTGGGTAGGTGTTCTGTTAGTTGTCGCCATTTTGTGGTTGGGTCGGGCTTTGCTCAACCTACAACTTGTGCGATAACACATAACATTGCCTTCCCCTTTCGAAATGCTTTGTCCTCAAAGCATAGTAATGGAAGGACTGGATGTCTTTTTCTTTGGCGTGTAATGTCGTCGCATCATTCTCTATTATATCGTAGTTGATGATATGGGACGATATGAACCTTTGAGTGCTAAGCAAAATTTTTGAACCATAAAAGGATTTGACCATCCTAATTCAATCATTTGCGGAACATTTCCTTCAGAAAAGGTAACCTTGTAGCCTTTGTCTTCTAAGACAGAAATGGAGACAAGGTTCCTCTTCGTGCCAGGTACATATAGTACTTCACTTAACTGAAGAGGTATGTCAGAATCTAGTTGGAAAGTAGAAGTTCCAACCCCTTTCACATTATATCTGGCATTGTCTCCAAGAACAACATGTAGATTGGTCTCTTTCTCAACAAGATCAGTCAAGTGATCTTTAAATCCGGTCATGTGCCTGGAGGCACCACTGTCAATTAGCCAAGTATCATCATTGGTAGGAACCATACCTGAGGGTGTTCAAATGAATAAGAAGGCTTCTTCTTTGATGTCTTCATCTCTCTGAAGTCTTAGCTTCCAGGAACTGTATTTGCTTGATCCCTCAAGTTTATCTTCCATTATAGTTTTGTTCATCATATTTTCAGATTCTTCACAAACCCTTGTCAACTGGGCTAGCAATCTTAGGTGTCATTGGGCTTATGACTGTCAACAATAAGCCTTGAAAGTCAGAAGAATATTGGTGAGTTGAAAAGCTCCTTCAATGAGCCGCAGAAACCCTAATTCTAAATTTTCTGCCGAAAATTGTGAAACCTTAGGGCCAAAAATCCAAAATTCTCGGAATTGCAATTTGAAGCTTGCTAGAGGTGCGTTGAAGGAGGTCATACCCTCCTATACAATTTTTAACCCCAACGTCCAAGTTTAAGGTGCTGATATCACTCAAAAGGAGAGGGTCATACGGATTTTTTGGAAACCCCAGGAGGGTCGTACGGTTCTGCAAAAGAGGAGGACGGCTTGCTTGAAGCTTGTGCAATGGCTCCTTCAAGACCTGTGCTCTGATACCATATTGAATTTTCACTATGCTAGGCTCAAGTATGAGGTTTATTTCAATTTTAGCATTTAATTGAGCCATAAACAAATGCAGCTACACCATTCACAATTGTTGCAATAACCAAGATCACAAGAAGAAATACCATGCACAAGAACACAAGAAATATACTGGGAAACCCTTCTCAACAAGGGAAAAAAACCTAGCAATCCTTTGCTATATTCTCAAGAGAAAGACCTCCCACACCATAGACTTAGCACACAAAAGGGCGCTCTCCAAAACCAAGAAGCTAGTGCCCAAGAGAGGTGCGCTCGCACTTCAGCCCTAGAAGATGTACTTGCTGAAATTTCCAAATGACAAGTGACTTGTGTGTGTTATGTGTTTCCTCAATGGGGAAATTACCTTTATTTATACTATACTGAACAGACCAAAAGTGGTGTCTCTTGGCACAACACGACCGGCCTCAATAACTCAGAAAATAATTAATTATTACAACAAACATTAATTATTTTTTACAGATGGTGGAGCCGACCTGTACCCTTTACATCCCAATTAGGGTTATAGGTAAATCTCACTCTCAGACAATATAGCAAGGGATCTCACACACCCACTAGTGCTCAGCCACTAGGGGCACGTCCACCTGTGCTCAGCCACATGGATGTCCTACTCAACAGAATCATCTAGAGTACCACATCGTCTCAACTCTCTACATAGAGGAGAACGATACACCCATCACATGGGCACCTTCACCCCTCACAGGGATACACATCGTTTCATCTACAACGACACACCCATCTCATGGGCATCCTCACCCCACATATGGGCATACACATCGATACACCCATCTCATGGGCATCCTCACTCCACACAAGGGCACACACATCGATACACCCATCTCATGGGCATCCTCACCCCACACAGGGGCATACAGCGTCCCATCTAAGTCTCAGAGAGGAACGACACACTCATCATATGGGCACACCCAACTCATGGGCTCTCTCACAAGTCGTCTCACTCAGTCTCAGAGGAGAACGTGTCCTAGAGGATGTCTCACGAAGCTGTAATCATCAACAAAATGTGGTGAACCAATCCGGTTCACAACAGGAACGTCCAAAATACTTGGAACGGAATAAATAAATCCATAAGGATAATCGAATATGTATAAGAATATGAATATGAATAGAATATGATGAGATGATTACAATGAGAATGAGGGCCGTATATACACCCAAGCAGGGCTGCTTTTCGTGAAGAGATGTGACCCTTCATTATGGGGTGTCTCTTCATTAGTAATTATTAATTATTGATTTATTCATTATTCATTTATATTTTTGTATTTTATATTTATATATTTGTGTTCATAACAAAGATAAGGAAAAAGAATATTGTACTAAACTCCAAAATAGAAAGTACAAACACAATACATGTTTAGACATGTTCACTAGACAAAGTCTCATCATAGAAAGCATTCAAATATGTTAAACAAGAAAACAATATGAAATAAGAGTTTCCTTAAAACTCATTTGATATTAAGGAAAAGTCTTGAACCTACATGTATCAAGCTCTCAACTCAAGGTAGACCAATTAATTGATGTAGTATGGAAGCATCATCTTCAAAGAAGTTAAAGTGAGCCAAAAGGGGTGTTGCATCAATGATGAGGTCAATGAAGCCATCACTAGGGATACATTTGTTGATATTATGGTAGCTGCGGGAGGTATTTACCTCCACGTGTAAACCTGACAAGAATAGAATACTCCGGGAAGCAAGAAGAAATCCTAATGAGTTGGCTAATAACCCTAGAAGACCTGTCGACTTAAGAAGATAATTTATATTAGGTTATTAGCCTCCAAGAGAAGAAGTCGGCTAGAAGAAATAATAATATACTGAACAGACAGATACCCAGAATGAGAAGTCGGCCCAAGCAGTTAGCCAGAATTACTATAAATACAGGAGGCCAGTCTTCATTCTAGCAGGCAATCTCAGTATTGTAGAGCAGCACTTGTGCGCACTGCAATTGCCCATTCTTTGCGCAGGTTTGGAGAAGAGCTGCCGTTGCAGCTGCTGCAGCTAGCAGTTACGCTTGGACTATCTCTTGGCTAGGGTTTGGACTATCTGATCAGCTATTGTTGGTGTGCTATCCTTGGGGAAAGATGCGCTACCCTTTGTTTGGCTATCTAGCCTAGGGTTTGTTTCCGAAGTGATTCTCTGTCAAGGTTAAGGTGCTCAGAGGGTGGCTTTGGCCTATGGTTGGGTGACAATAGTGATATTGTCAATGGTAAAATGAGCACACCCATTATATTCTAACAGGTTATGGGCCCACAGCTCCTTCATTAAGTCTAACCGCTGGAAGGAAACAAAGTCGTAAGGATATTGAGCTCGTTGAACAACTGTCGCTAGGGTTTCTAGCAGGAGAAGTCACCATAGAACTGTCGCTAGGGTTACTAGTTGGTGCAGTTGCAAAAACCCTAATCCTCTCGTTGAGGCACCTTAAGTGAAGGGATTGACTTAATTTCCAGATAGATCAGTGCGCCCTAGCCTAGCGCATCTCCTGGTACTCTCAGCAAGCCAAGACATCAAGTTTGAGTTTTTCGGTCAGATCTAGGGTTTGACCAAGTCAAGGTAGCCATGACTTACTCTATGAAGTCAGAAAACAAGTTAGATGGAGCTAACTTCAGAGCGTGGAAGACAAGGATTGACCTCATCCTTGCCAAGAATAAAGTGTTGGATATCGTGAAAGGAAAGATCGTGAAACCAGAGTTTGAAGAAGGAAAAGAGAAGGAACTACAGAACGTTGTAGTTATGGAGAAGTTCAAAGACGATGACATCAATGCTATGAGTATCATAGTGGAATCTATAAAAGACCACCTGATACCCTACATCTCCCATCTTGACTCATCGAAGAATATGTACGATGCCCTAACAAACCTCTTCTTAGTCAGAAACATTGGACAAATAATGAGTGAAGAATGAGCTCCGTGACATGAAGATGAATGATGATGACA
>JASDQU011508338.1:0-19145 GCA_032191745.1 Picea mariana
GCACTTCTGAAATGTCTTTATCTTGATTTGGCTTCCTCCTTGAACCAAACTTCCTTTTGTTCCTGAAGTTCTTGAATCTTGCGGTGAAAGTTTGATCGTCGTACTTCTTTTGGGGTTTCTCTTTTGTATTGATCCTTTATTCTTCTTGAGCACAGCAAGTCCAAAGTTCTTCAAATGTCAAGTATTCCTTGTGTTCATGCTTGCGGCAAATGCATCCCATGTCTTGGGAAGACCATTGAATACTATGTTCATTAATTCCTTTTCTGAAGTGATCTCTTCAATAGCTTGTAGTTGATCTTTTACCTGGGATATCCTTACAAAGTATGATGTTATGTTGTCGTCATCATTCATCTTCATGTTACGGAACTCATTTTTCAGACTCATAACTTGTCCAATGTTTATGATTGAGAAGAGATTTGTTAGGGAATCGTACATCTTCTTCGATGAGTCAAGATGGGAGATGTAGGGTATCAAGTGGTCTTTTATAGAATCCACTATGATACTCATGGCATTGATGTCAACATTTTTGAACTTCTCCATAGCTGCAATGTTTTGCGGTTCCTTCTCTTTTCCTTCTTCAAGCTCTAGCTTCATGATCTTTCCTTTCATGATATCCAACACTTTATTCTTGGCAAGGATGAGGACAATCCTTGTCTTCCACACTCTAAAGTTAGAGGCTCCATCTAACTTGTTCTCAGACTTCATAGAGTTAGTCATGGTTGCTTGACTTGGTCAAACCCTAGATTTGACCAAAAATTCAAACTTCACATCTTGGCTTGTTGAGAGTATCAGGAGATGTGCTAGGCTAGGGCGCAGTAATCTGTCTAGAGATTAGGTCAATCTCTTCACTTAAGGTGCTTCGACAAGAGGTTTAGGGTTTCTGCAATGGCTCCTGCTAGTAACCCTAGCGACAGTGTCTTGGAAGCTGCTTCTACTAGTAACCCTAGTGGCAGTTCCTCAACGAGCTCAATATCCTAGCGGCTATGTTTTCTTCCAGCGTTTAGACTGAATGAAGGAGGTGTGGGCCCATAACCTGTTAGAATATAGAAGAATGTGTGCTCGTTTTACCATTGATGATACCCTCGTCACCCAACCATAGGCCAAAGTGATCCTCTGAGCACCTTAACCTTGACTGAGAATTAGTCCGGAAGCAAACCCTAGGCTAGATATCCAAAAAAGGTGTACCGCATCTTCCTCCAAGGATAACGCACCAACAATAGTTGATCAGATAGTCCAAACCCTAACCAAGAGATATTCCAAACCAATACTGAAAACTAGCTGTTATTGCATCTACACCTGCAACCCTCCTCCGTTGTGATTTAGGAAATTTTGTAGAATTTAAATCTTTTATTTTTCAACAAATATCTCTCTAACATTCTAATGGAAGAAGCGTAATATACATACCTGTAACATTCTAAATACCGTTGTGATCTTACCTTAAAAGAAGACGAAGGCTGCTCTTGTTCCTTTTCAAGGTCTTACACTCTTTCTAATTTAAAACGTAGCTCGACATTGTAGTGAGGTCAGTCCGAGTAAACAATATATGTGCTTTATATTCAGAAATGAAGAGTCTTTTCAAGATTCGTGGATCAGAACATGATATCACATAGTAGAGATTTCATTAATGAAATTAAAGAAAAAATCTGTATAATATTTAAATAAAAAATGGAGTATATTTGTTGTCCGAAATCAGGTAAGAAATTGTTAGATTTATAGATTTGAATGATTATATATATAATCTAAGTATTTTAGAAATTTTATAGTGTGCTGAATTCACTTCTGCATTCAGAAATAGATTTTAAACAAAAATAGTAATTAATGTAAATTTATATGGTAAAATAAACGAGATAGAAAGATAAAAAAAGCTAAAACATACCATGTTCATGTCTTTATAAAAGTAAAATTTTAATACCTTCTCTTTGAGCTGGATAGACAGAATTCATACATCAGCCTCTCCAGGTAATGGTGCTCGCTTATCACTGTCACATAAAAGATTGCACTAAGTATGGAGTTGATTAAGACTGGCGGTGTCAATACCATCCGTGCTTATATCGACTGCTTTATCTCACCCAACTCAATATTTGCGACTGTGGTCTTTCCACGTGATGTTGGGTTGTCGTATAGTTTTGAATTCAACGTTTATGTCGCGTGGATTTGGTGAGATGACAAATCCTATTCTTAAGAGTTTGTTTGAATGACAGAAACATACCAACATGTTTCTAGGGTTTTGAGAGCGAAGTTGTTCTGCCAAAAGATATCACTTAAATAAGTCAAATAACATGCTAAAACTACATCTTGTTGTGCATGGAATTGGCAATGATACTATAAGTTGAATACCCATCATGTTCTTGAGTGTATTATGTCCTTCGTATTTTGGTTTACCATAATGAGACTTTGCCTCGATTATGCAGCGTTCTAAATTTGAGATGTTCAAGTAACAATGATGATATTTTCACACTTTATGAATCACCCGCTATGAGCGGACTATTCAATAATTTATATGATAACTTATAAGTTTGGCTAGTATTGGGATGTCTAGGGCTCTTTTTAGATTGATGAGGAAATTCGGAAAGTGACATTGTTGAGGAGGAGTTATTTTTATAACAAGCAAGGACAAGTGGCCACAAGCAAATCACAATAGTGGGCAATTCATCCATCTTTATATGTAGCCTTTGTGTATATTCTATGTATAAAAATGGTTGCTTGCAAAGATTAATTAGATATTCATCCATCATTATATCTAGCCTCCGTGTTCATTATAACTTAGCATTGCAATGTTTAACAAATTCCTAAAGAGATGGGAGAAGGATGCTTAAGTGTAAATGGAAGGGCTCCAATCCTAGTGCCTCTCCCATGCGAAATTAACTTAGCATTGTTTGACATGTGGACAAATTTGTGTGACCTATAAATTAGGTGAAGCATTTCAACATAACCAATATATTAACTTATTTAATTATATTGTATATTAGTCTTAAGATGTTAAACTTTTCAGTTTATTTGGAAATGTTTATATTGTTCATTCACTTATCTAGTTATTTATGGATCTTCTCTTATAGACATTGGAAAAACTATTTGCACTAAATGTGTTGTCTTGTTAAAGAAAAAGGAAATGATTAAAATGTTCTCTACTTTTTGTGTTAGGTATCCAACCTCCCTAACCCCTCGCTTAGGTAGAATAATATATTTTCCATCTAATAAAGATTGAGATTAGTTAAGAAGACCTATTTAATAATATGAACAAATCAAATAAAAGAAGACCTATTTAATAATATGAACAAATCAAATAAAAGAAGACCTAATAGAAGTTTCTGCTTCTAGAAAGATCTTCTTCTAGAATGCTCTTTAGAAGATAAAACTAGTATAAATAAGAGTAGAAAGCATGTGAATGTCGTGTCTTCAGAATTATTGTAATAGAGTGTTTATGTGCTAGAGGTTTCCCCCTTGAAGAGGCACTTGTGAACATTTCTTTCTATCAATAAAGATATCATTTTTGGTGTTGTGGTTCTCTACATTTTGTTATTATGTTGGTATTTTCTCTAGTATTTATGTTTTCTTCTTAATATAATATATCTAGTACCTAACAAGTGGTATCAGAGCACTTTTCTTCGTTGAAACTGTGAGAATTTTTTTTAGGGTAGAGATGTGTACTATCAACATCTTTAAAGCATAGATATATGTCGTTCAATGGGTAAAATGACAATGGGAAAAACCACATGCATGAAATACAAACGATTTCATAGGGTTACTCAGAACATCTGTTTCACGTTGTTGGAAACCTCTTTAACACCAATATACCATGTTAGGTATATTGGGAGTCCCACAGGTCTCCTGAAACCAACCCTAATTCAGTCGATCGATCGCCTGACTATTATAGTGACACCAAGAACCAAACTCGAGAAGATAATGTCAAGTACCTGCGTAATCGCGTACTATGACTAAGGGTATGGTCGAGCCTCCTTAGTTAGTTTCCTGAGATATTTGAATAAGTACTATTGTTTGACCTTGCACATATATTATATAGTTATAGCACAGGGAAAACCCTTGTCTATAGGAACCCTGAAAACTCTAACCCTTGGGAAAGAAATGGAACAAAAAAAAAGAGATGAGATCTATTGTCGAACAACCCTGCCCAATCTGGTTGAGAAATTCCTACAAAATTTTTCTTGCTAACAATTTGGCCACTTCTTCATTGCAGTACTCTTTAAGTTAGAGTATAACTCTACCTGAGTTTAGGAAAAAAATAACAGTGGCCCCGTCGACACCCATATTCAGGACCTATTCCATTGGATTCATCTCTTATCCTTGATCACAATGGTACCTATCATTTTTAATCCTTTTTTCTGTGGACTTGAACCCCTTCTTGACACCCTTATTTGACACCTATCCCATTGGATTTCCCTTTTCACCCTTATCATAGTGATATATATCACCCATCCACCTTTTTCAATGGACCCACTCCCCATTCCACGCACCCCAACTTTCCACATGGCCAATAGTCACACCCAAGAAATGAAATTCAAAATCACCAAGAACAAGGCCCAATTTGACCATTTCGAGGCACAAGTCAAGATCAAATTTTCCAAAGTTGACAGTCAATTTAACCAATTAGAGGGAAACGTTTACACCCTCAATGTCACTCTCAACCAATTTTTGAACTAATCCAAGGACCCCCCCTTCCTAAAAAACCCTCCCAAGTAGGTGGTACTAACTCCTCCTGTACTATGGACTTTCATTCTAACTTCTTTCATCGTGACCCCCATTTTCCCCGAGTTGAGGTCAATAAATTTGATGGCTCCAATCCCATGGGCCAGGTCACCCAATTGGAGCATTATTTTTCTTTACATGGCATTACTAATTAATTGGAGAAACTCTGTTATGCTCTTCTCTATTAGGATTCTGAACACTGACAATGGTGGCAATTGCATAAAAATGCATGCTAAGGGTATGTTTCTTGGACCTAGTTTGTTGTAGATATTTGTGAATGCTTTGACGCCGACACCCACTATTTAGGCCATTTGACAAACTTGAAACAATATAGCACATTTGAAGACTTTATAACCTCCTTTGAGCACTTGGATTTCAGAATGGGGAGCACGACATATGCCTTCTTCAAGGAATGTTTTATCAGTGGCCTAAAGGATTGAATTAGCACTCAAGTGCTCATGGATCACCCCCAAACTTGGTTGGAAGGCACTAAATGTGCCAAATAAGAAAAACAACTATCTTTTCCCATAATATAAAACCCTCTTTTCTTCCCCTCCCTCAACCTACCAATCCTTCCCCTCATGCCATCCTCCTCAAGATCTAGAAATTGACTTGGGCAGAAATGGTTGAATGCTAACTCAAGGGTGTTTGTCATAATTTTGATGACAAATAATTTCCTCGGCATAAGTGTAAGGAACCAAATATTTTTATGGCCATTTCTGAGGATGTTATCGATGAAGAGGTTGAATCTTCCTCTATGGAAGAGCTATTCCCCATTGATGATACTACTCCACCCGTTGATCCAATAGAAGTTGAACGCATGATTTTTCTACACATCCTCACTGACTTATGTGCTCCCCAAACCCTCAAGCTCATTGAATACATTAAGAATATGAATGTCATAATCTTTGTTAACAGTGGTAGCAACCATAATTTTATTCACCATCACATTACCTAGGCAATGAAATGAATCAATTGTTATATTTGTGTCATAAACAATTTTCATATATTTTAAGAGAATTCTTTATTAAATATTAGGACATTAACATATTTTTTATATATATCTAGAAGTTGTGTGAGCTTTGAAATGTGTAGGAATATTTCAAAGGATTATTCAAAAACCTTTTCGAATAATTCCTCCACCATTTCAAGATTTGAAGGAGATAATTATTCAAGCTAATTTCAAGAAGGAATATCATGAGAGGATTTTTGAGGATTTAAAGGGATACCTATTTTATAATTATAGAAAATTGGTTGAGAGAAAAGTGGAGGATTTGAAGGGATAAGTATTTTGTAATTATAGAAAATTGTTTGAGAGAAAAGTGGATCTGTAATTATGAGTTGCTTATCTTCTTTTCAAAGCGTTCATGTATAAATAAGAGGGCTCTCTCCTCATTTGGTTAAGAAGAGGAAGAGGAAAAATAAAAACATAGTTACTCTTTACTTTTGAGATAATGAGTTAGTCGTGGATTTCATCATGTTGTAATGGAGTTGATGTTTTAGAGTAAATATTTTGATTTCTCCGTAATAAATTTGTTATTTTGAGTTGTTAATATATATTTTACGTGAGCTCACATATGTTTGTCATTTTTCATTTGTTATTTATGTTATAGATGATTTTTCCTTTGTTTAATTTCACACTTTCTCAATCAGGTTTAATTTATACAATTTCATGCTTTCGTTTATTTCATGCAATTCAATTTCAGTCGTGTGTTTTTTTTTCAACCATTGGATTAGGTTAGCTTACTTTCACCCTGCATATATTGTGCTTCCACCTCAAATCTTATGAGCCCCGTGTTGACAATTTTATGTCGAATTAACTAGTATATATTTTACTCGACATTTTTGGCGTCATTGTCGCGGAGGTGATAAAGGGATTAGAGCTTAGGTAGGTTGGTTTATTTTAATTACACAACAAGGGGGGGGGGGGGAAACATTAAGACAAGATGTAAGAACCTGTACATCCATTTTAATGGGTTGATAAAAAACCTTGTTGTTCCTTTCCGCAAACATGTTTATGTTTTATGCAAGTTTGTTTTTATGCAAGTGTTCTTTCATTTTTTATTTCATTTTTTCAGTTCAGATTACTTTCATTATGAATTAGTTTTTTCTTTCATACGAGTTTGTTTTTTATTTTGTACCTATTTATCTATGATTTTTCACTACTTGTGTACTAGTATTATTTTGTAATGTCTCATATTACTTCGTACCAATTTTTCATTTGTAGTATCTTATTTGTAGTATCTCATATTACTCAAATCCTAGCAACAAATCGTATCTCTTCTTCCCAATAAGAACATATTTTCACTACAGTCAAAAGCTTAACTACTCCTCCAAAAGCAAAATAAGAGTCAACATTTGAAGAGTCCTATACATCTGATGGGGAACAACTATTTGAACAAGAGATCAAGGAGGACAACGAAGAGATTTTGAGTGATCTAAATTATAATAGAACTCAAGCCTATGAAAGTCCTATTGAAGTATGGTTCTAAGTAAGTATCAGGTTAGATCAAAGTTTTTGTTTTTATTTAGTTAATTCATAGTTACAACAACCAAATTTTCTTATTTTTGTATGCTCTAGATTTCATTTCGCAAAATTGACAGTGGATATATTCTTATTACTGTTGCGTGTAAGGTTACATTGGATATTTGACTAAAAATAAATAATTTCAAACTTTCAATTAGAGTAGAGTAGGTAGGAAAAATGATTAAAACTATGTTATTTTTCAGTTATTGTTTTAGAATTGAATAAATATGCTCTGCTCTATGCTTCTATGCTTCGTGCGATCTTGAGGATCATAAAGTAGGATTTAAGTTGTTAGTGATGAAAGAAAAACACGTAATCAATTGTTCATCTATAATTTTAGATTTGCAATCTCCATTTGCTAAAAAAAAAAATAATAAAAAAAATTCATTTCAATTTGTTTTAAATTAATAAATTTTCTAGTTTTATTAGGAATAGTAAAAAAATAAAAAAATAAATAATAATAATAATAATAATTTACAAAAAAAATAGTTTTCTTTTGATTTTAATATAGGAATCGCCGGGTAGAAATTGCCTCAGAGAATCAATCAGAGTAGAAGCAACAAAAACCAGTTTGAGTAGGTAGAAGCCCATGATTAATAGGGTGGGGCCCACTCATTCTACGAGTCGACTTTGCCATTCACATTATTCTGAGATCCGTGATCATCAATTCATCCTAGTAATTACGATGTTTATCAGATCCTAACCAAAACAAGCACAATTATGTATGTACCACAGATGTTTAGATTATAATACAATAAAAATGAAACTTAAAAAAATAATCATCAAAACTCATAGAATTTCAGGTTGAAATTGTAGCTAAATGCAAAGACCTTATCATTTGAAATTTATTTCAGCTACAATAGATTATGTCTCAGCCTGGTTTGAGTGGAAGAAATGCCATGTTTTCGCCTTCATCGTGTAACCTAGAATGAAACCAACAATTGCAAAGAAATAGAACAAAAATTCCATGCCATTTCTGAAATTTTTATTGAAGTTCCACACTAAACATGCAATTGATAAACCTGCAAACATCGCTCCCATCGCTAGGTTTCATCCTTCAACTCTACATGCTCAAACTTCCATAGACAACAATTAAAAATAAACATTTTTGCAATCTGCCTCATCAATTTACAGTTTCTACATAACTTATTCTGAAATGAATGAATATTGTTCTATTATACAATGATTGGTTGGCCGATGGTTTGAAATGTTGGAACCATTATAATTAGCAAACCACCATTCCACTATATCGCATTGGAACAATTGTAATGGTAACAGGAATCAATAATTTGGCAGATTGCATATGGAGCAGATTGGAGAAGATTGCATATGGATTCGTTATATTTGTCGACAGTTCCATTGTTTACCAAATCAAGGGTGTTCCTGAGGTTTGACTCTGAGTTTCCTACCACCGATTCCAACAAATTGGTGCTTGATACAACAAACTCATGAATCAGATGCAACAACCAAACTTCCCTCGTTCTTAGTCTCACGCCTTTCATAACAAATTGACACTTGTCTCATTTCATGGAGCCATTAGTGGTGGAGAGAGTTACGCTATTTATGAACTTGAAAAATGACCCCATTGTTGAATGTATTGTTACACCGAGGATTTATTTGACAATGGAAAAATATCTTTCTTATGAATGTGGAAAGAATGTTTTGGGTCTTTTGACAGACATGAGCTCGAATGCAAATGTTTTACGTGAAGAAGTGTCTATAGCTCTTGATACCATATTTCATGAATGATTGCTCATGAAGAAGTGTCTGGTCTTCGTGGTTATCATGGGTACATGTATACTAACTTGGAAACCATTCATGAAACGTATTGAAGGCCAAAAAGGCTCTACTACCCAGATTCACATTCTGACCATGCCCGATGCTACTCCCATAGTTGCATATCGCCTGCCAGGCAGGTCAATGCGTATGGTCGTCGGTGAGGTGCTCCTGTTGAGCAAAGAATTATGACATAGTCTTCTCGTCGGAATTAAGGTCGCAAGGTCGAGAGAATATGAGCATAAAAAGATATAAGGAAGGAAGCAATGAATAGGGACAGGTACATGGAGCAGAGCAACTCGACCAATTGGTCCTGAACGAACGACAACTGGAGCAAGAAATTCACTGTAAAAAAGCGTTTTCGGCGATAAATAGAGGGAAATTGAATCATTTCCGATCACTAGTATTTTTCATGGAGCTTTTGAGGAAGTAAATTTGAACGTAAAGTTAGGATTATGAATAGAATCATTCGTGGGTGGGCCAATTTAGGATGTTCCTTCGAACACTTCCTTGCGTTTATCATCTAATGGGTGGATTGTGCACTTCTTGGTTGAAGATTTTATTCCATTTGTTTTGTGTCATGGTAAAAATAAAAACGATAAAAATAAAATATAAAACCATAAAAATAAAAAAAATTATTATCGAAGTAAAAACAAATCAAAACATTATAACAATAATAATTTGCAAATGGACATCTCAATAATTCCTTAAAACATTATTGGAATCAATATTTTATTGTTTTCTTTGAAGTCACTTAAACAATTATTCACGAATACGATTGTCACAAATGTGTCACGGCCAATCGGTAAATAATGTATTTCATTTTTTTTTTAAATTGGTTTTCTAGCACTCCTTTTTGCACTATTTTTTTTGAAGATCTTATAATATTTATTGAAGGATTAGTGCTAACCTTTTATAGGTTTGAATATGATAAACTCTCATGCATAAGTAATTTTCAAGGATCACCAATATTTTTATAAGACATGCCTCATTGAAAACTTGAAGGATCTTAATTGTTCATCACACATGTCATGACATTTCCTGCTACACAACCATCTTTCAGAAAACCAATTGCACCATGACATGATCACTTACCTTTCTCCTTTCAAGCTTATTCATCCTCAATATATTGAAGTCCACCTTTTGTTTCCTTACCCATCATGACTTCACGCATGCTTATCATTCTAGGTTGCATACAGTTTGCCCCATTTTCAGTTCATATCTTTCCCTTACAAATAAAACCATTCAATTCCTTTTCGATGACTACATTGTCCTTCTTTCTTTTTCATAAACATTGTTGTTACTGAGATCTTTTCATCTATAGTCCTACCAATCATTTTGTACAACTCGTGTTGACTGATGTGGGATTCCTTGATTCCCACCTTTCAACAAGTCTTACCCCATCGACCTCAACACCTTATCTAGGATAGAGACTAGAGTCCTTATGAGTAGATTGAGGCTTGCATGCCTTAATAGCAAGTTCTCTCTCTAACAATCATGGGAATACATCAATGTCCCTTGATCGTTAGATCTTGCAAGTGGTTCGACATCAACTCATTTATTCACACTTTGCAAGATGTACTTAGGTACCTTGGCACTCATTGACATCAATAGTTTGATTCCCTTGCATTGGTTAATGACATCCATCAATGGTCGGTAATCCAATGACTTATTTTCATGCTCGACATCGGCACATTTATTCACATGACTAGAATTGTACCATCTAGTTTTGTAGCAGGTGGAGACTACATACTTTTCCATGACACCATTAGATGTTTGTAGTAGCATACTTCCAACCATGTGAGAGTACCATAATTCCACTTTTATCTTTTGACTCTTACAACTAAGGAGTTCATATTCCTTCACTTCACAATCTGTCATCCAACAACAACATCAACCACATTCCTATTGTATAGTTCATCAACTTTTTGGGTAAGTGGAGGTATGTTGTTTTCTTCACTTTAATCATGTAATTCCTTGAATGCTAGAAATGAATGAATTTGGAAAATTTGCTCACCATGTTACATTTCATTTTCCATTTTCATGAACCTAAAATATCTTCAGTTTGGGGGGAAGTATATCATTACCATTTGATTCCATTTTCCACATGTCATCATCTCATTTACCACTCACCAACATGTCTCTTCCAAACTACACTTTATTTCACTTTGATTTCAAATATTGATCTATTTTTGCATGATTCATAACATGAAGAAAAGGCTTTCTAATTTACATTGATGGGTCATCATTTCCGGTGCATGTATGATTTTAAAACATTATCTATTGCAGCAAGAGCACAAGTAAATGAATGATTGTTGCTAACACAAGAACCAAACATAAGAAAAAAACGCTACCACTCATGTATCTCACATCATGGGATGATTTATTTGTAAAAACCGCCATCATACAAATCCAAAGTTAAAAATCCAAAAGTTTGGAAAGAAATTCATGCAACGTTGCATGAGGACATGCAACAAGTTAAGATAGGGGGAGTGTTGGATCTCAAAAATACCATATTTTATTTCCTTTTGCATACATTATCCTTCACATTTATCCTTATTCATCAGTCCCTTAATCATTTACTATACCATTTCCATAAATAAAATGTGTTTACTTTTTATATTTTCCAATTTATTTATTTTTGTGTATTTTAAGAGAATTCTTGATTAAATTAGGAAAGTAACATATTTTTCATATATATCTAAAAGTTCTGTGAGCTTTGAAATGTATAGGAATATTTCAAAGGATAATTCAAAAAATATTTTCGAATACATCCTCCACCATTTCAAGATTTGAAGGAGATAATTATTCAAGATAATTTCAAGGAGGAATATCATGCGAGGATTTGTGAGTATTTGAAGGGATACGTATTATATTTTACATTGCTAGATGCACTTCTTGGTTATCTTGGTACATGGTATGGTACAGTTCCTCATACATGGTTGATGTATATGGTATGGTACAGGTTTTGGTACATGGTTGATGCATGATATGGTACAAGTTTGATACATGGTTGATGTACATGGTATGGTATAGATTTTGGTACATGGTTGATGTACATGATATGGTGATGGTTTCGGTATCCATGTGATTGGATCTGGTTATAGTTGGTTGATGATGGTATATCAGTAACAATGACAATGACAGGTTGATCGTCAGTTATAGGTTTATGTGACAATGACAATGGTAGTGACAGCGACAATGGAAATGATAGTGATAGTGAGAGGTTGATGTATTGGTGACAGTTGTAGCGAAAGTATCAATGGTAGAGACATCTTCAGTCTACACGTATATTTCAAGGTGGGAGGACAATGTAAGGAAGGGGGTTGTATCCTCCTTCTGATTGGTGTCAAAGAACACAGGGAGTTGGAACTTCCTTCAGGTTGGATCTTGTAAATTAGTGGGTTATATCCTCCTTCCAATTGAAGCCATAGAACATAGGGAGTTGGATCTTCCTTCTAGTTGGAGCTTGTAAACTAGGGGGTTGGAGCCTCCTTCCAATTTTAGTTGGAGAATTCAGGGAGTTGTATCTTCCTTTAGGTTGGACCCTGTAAATAGGGGGTTGGAGCCTCCTTCCTGATGGTGATGGATAATTGGGAATTTGGTGTTTCCGATGAATGTATTCTTGATATATATAGTAAAGCATTCTATGTTTTTTCTCCCATTTGGGTTTCCGCACAAATTTTGGTGTATTAAAAACTTAAAACCATCATAAAACATCAATCATACGTACCCGGTATAAGCTATGGCGATTTGATACAAAAATCCTTCAAAACTTCTTCAAAATAGGAAAATACACATATAATATTGGTCAAAAAGGATCTAATCATCATCATTAAATTAACCAAATCGCGAGACCAAGACCATTATAGCTCTAACATGTGCTTCATTTGTTTATTCCAAAGATCTAGGTCATTTTTTGAGTCCAAATATCCACACTACAAGAAGATAAAATGATAAACCACCATAATCTCTTTGGTCAGAGTGGATGGCTATATCAATCAACAGGTTCCAAGCAGTGGACTACAGAACCGAAGGGCCATGGGCGGATTTTACGGAAACTATTGAGTGCACAGGATGAAGGGGGACTTAATTTCGTGTGTGAAGGGTATACAATTTTACACATCATACATGTTCAAAAAGTTTGTCTACTTAATAATTAACTTAAGTATATCCACATATTTTCACTTTATTAAATCCCATTATTATAATTTGTAATAATTTTTTTATTAAATTGAAAAAAGAGTTTTCAATAAAAAAGAAGTTTGTAAACTTATTCTCTTAATTCTATTACACTGGTTATATTTACATCACCCACTTACCATAAACATACAACTCCAATATCAAACTAGAACAACAACAATTTAGACAACATCATAAAGAATCCTTTTATTACTCACATACAAAAATGTGTAACAAAGAAACATAAATAAATTATTCTATTAATTATCACTTATGGCAAAGTGTACAAAGAGCAAATTTATCTAGACAAGTTAATTAAAAAAAAAAAGTAAAATACACAAACAAGGATCAAATCTAAACAAAATTGTTGTTTTCTAAAAGATGAGATTGTTTAGTAAAAAAATAAAAATACACAAACAGGGATCAAATCTAAACAAAATTGTTGTTTTCTAAAAGATGAGATTGTTTAGATCGAATTAAAGCGTAGCTTATGAGAAGCACAGGTTGTATAGTTAGAATTTAAAGCGTAAATTGTATAATGTTCATTCCGATTTGATAATGAGTTTGTTTTGAAACAATTTATTCTACACAAGATCATGGACTGATAAGTAAACCACCAAACAAATTTTTGGAATAAGAGGGTGAGTGGGATTAAGATAAAACAAAATTACAGCTGGACAACTCAATGAAATCTCATAAACTACAGGTGAGCGTTGATATTCTCATTGTGTGTAGGAGGATTATAAGGCGCCATTGAACAAACTTGTTGGAGAAGTTGCTGGCGAGGGTGGTTGCTGAGGGTGAAGGCTCTTTCTTCCATCTCGATTCATCATACCCACAACGACCATGGAGCAGCCTGGCGGCTGTGGTTGCTGAGGGTGAAGGCTCTTCTCGATTCATCATACCCACAACGGCCATAGAGCGGGTGGCAGCTGATAAACGCGGCTGGATAGATATTAATTGTTCAACTGTTCAACTTGTCCGAATAAAAATAAACGTGGCCGGATATCAACATTCCTACGTGGCCATATAAAATTCGCATTTGTAATAATTGATTCTGCACCAATTGCACAGAATTATTCTCCATGTTATTACTTCTAACTACTAAATCGATTCGAATTAAAGAGTGTCTCGTTTCAGATTTATGCTCTGATTTCCTGGCTCTCGTTTCAGATTTATGCTCTATGATTCCTGGCATTTAAAAAGTGTCTATGATTGATCTGGTGACATGTTTGTTCTTGTTATACTATATATATCAATTATGGGCTAACCGCTTGTAGTGTGTAGGTTGGTCACGGAAACAACGGGTAGTTGGGTTTTCATTTATTTAATTTTAGGTTTCATTTAAAGCATTGGTTCGTGAAGTTTAATTTTTATTTTAATATTAAATTATATGTAGGTTATTGAAAATGATTTTATTTACATAATAATAATAATAATAATAATTTATTATTAAGGTCACAGTCAAGTCACATCAAATTGGTACATGTTATTCTGTTGCTTGTAGGATAAGGGACCCCCTCCACCCAACAATTTGACACGTAAATTCTATATAGTTATACATACCCTACCTCCCTCTAGATTTGAACTTGTGACCTATTTAAATAAAAAAGATTAAATTTATCCACTTAACAACTTATTCCATTATATTCACATATAGTGATTTTATTAAACAATATTATTATAATTTATAATATTTTTTTTATTAAATTGAAAAGAGAATTTTCAATAAAAAAAAGTTTTTACACTTATTCTCTTCACACTTCTTATATTTACATCATTATCTAAACTATATTTTTAATTTTTAGTTTGTTACTATACATTAACAAGTGTTGTGTAGGAGCTTAGTCCTTGCGGCCCAAGTTTTAAAATATGAAAATATAATTAAATTATTATATTATTAATTATATAAATTTATTAAAATAAAAAATTATTAATAATATATACCTTATGTAATAATTTAAATCCTATAATATATTAGATTATATTTAAATCTTATGATATATTAGATTATACTTTAAGGGCATAAGAGATATAATTATTATTCTTTTTTTTATAATAATGGTTAATGGAGCTTTATTTTAAAAGGGTAGTGACAAAGTCACTGAAACAATTACAACTGAATCTTTTTCAGGAGGCTCTAACTAGCCTTTCTGATTACAGATTTTTAATTCTTACAAACCAACTAATGCTTTAAACTCGCTGTATGTGAAGGCTTCTATACAAAATGCCTACGCCACAGAGTTATTCGAGAAAATATTGCTTGGCTACATCTTTATGACCCGAAATTCCTTGGAACCTCCTTCTGGGGTGTATCGTGCTCTAGGTGCCAGTTCAGGGTCAGTTCTTCCATTTGAGTCTCTAACTTGAGGACTCGTGCTTCAAGATCCTCCTTTGGATCTTTGTGCTCATGCCAAACCTGGTCCACTCCGTTAATGAAAATGTTTTTGGTATTTGTGATGTTTGCATCGAGCATCCCAAATGCTGAGTCATCCCAAATGTTGATTTTATTTCCGTTCCCTAGTATCCAAGTGAGGTTAGACTTGAAGAGTCGTAGAGATTTTAGACACAGATTGAAAATTGGAGACACTTTCATCGTGTTTGCAGGCCAATCAAGGCATTTTGTTGTTTGGCCATGGAAGTACTTCTTCCAGATCTCTTTTTTGCTCCAAGTGGATTTCCCCGAGACGAAGTTCCAAAGAATCTTGGCTCCTAGAGAAAGATTTTTTGAATTGATGTCTCTGAATTGGAGGCTGCCTTCTAAGATTGACTTGGTGACTTTCACCGAGCTTATAAGATGCATCTTCCTCCCATTTTTCTTTCCTCCCTCCCATAGAAACCGTCTAAATAGAGCATCTATTTTCTGAATTGTGGTGGTTGGGGCTAGCAACAATGAGCTTTGATAGATCAGGATGCTTGCTAGAACCACTTTTATGAGAAAAACTTTACCTGGGAGGTTTAACCATTTTTCTCCCCAAGATTTAATTCTTTCTTTTAGTTTGTCTATACAAGGGAGCCATTGAGAAGCCTTTGGGTTGGTCCTGAAAATTGGCACTCCCATGCACTTTAAAGAATCCCAGTTGGTGAAGTTTTCCATTCCAAGGACTCTTGAGATCTCCAACATTTCCCTTGGAGAGGTGTTCCATCCATAGATATTTCTTTTGGGAAGGCTAATTTCACTACTTGAGATCTCATTATACATGTCCAGCTCGACTTTAAAACTTATAGTTGTCTACACACTTGCACCTCCCAGTAGTAAGGTATCATCCATGAATTGGGCGTCGTTAATGTCTTTTACACCAGTGGTTATTCTCAAGCCCATGATATTGTTTTGAAGTTGGAAATGGTCGAGTTGAAAGCTTAGCATGGAGGCTTGTATGGCATAGAGAAGCGGGGAGAGGGGGAAGCCTTGTCTGAGGCCCCTGGAAGCTCAAAAAAACTTTGTTTCTTGGCCATTTACTAGAGGGGTGATCTAGTGGGATCCAATGCAAGAATTTATCCAATTTATAAAGGCTGGAGCAAACTTGAAGTTTTCCATGACTTTAAATAGAAATTGATGCCTAACTCTATCAAGCGCATTTGCAAGATCAAGTTTTAGCTTATATAGCATAGAGAAGCGGGGAGAGGGGGAAGCCTAGTCTGAGGCCCCTGAAAGCTATAATGAACTTTGTTTCTTAGTCATTTACTAGAGGGGTGATCAAGTGATATCCAATGCAAGATTTTATCCAATTTATAAAGGCTGGAGAAAACCTAAAGTTTTCGATGACCTTAAACAGAAATTGATGCCTAACTCTGTCAAATGCATTTGCAAGATCAAGTTTTATAATCATACCTTTGTCTTTTCTTTGAATGCTTGAATGTAATGCTTCCTGAACCAGAATGATGTTATCCACTATTTGCCTTCCTTTGATGAACCCAACCTAGTTTTCCGGGATGACAATCACGAGGATTTTTTTAGTCTGTTGGCTATAATTTTTGTGATTAACTTGTAGCCCATGCTGCAGAGAGAGATAGGCCGAAATATTTCGAAACTTATTGCTACTTTTTCTTTCGGTATCAGTGTTAGGAAGGATGAGTTTGTTCCCATTCCTATTTTACTGCATCTCTGAGATTTCAGAACCATTTTTAAAAGATCTAATTTTATTATATCCCAATAGTTTTGATAGAATATGGTCGTGTAGCCATCTAGGCCCGATGCTTTATACAGGTTCATTTGATCCATGTCCTCTTTGATTTCTTGCATCTTTACTTTCGCTTATAACTTAACATTGACAACATCTAGGATAGTGGTTGGAACTAAGGAGAGAGGGTGGGAATTTCAGTCAATGAGGGTCGGTTGAGTCTCCATGTAAAGACTTTTGAATGTTTCAACAACTGCATTCTTTATATCTTCAAAATATATTATTACCTGATCCTGAACATGAATTTCTTTGACCGTCTTGAATTGTTTTCTTGCTTTTGCTTGCTTGTGGAAGTAGTTGGTGTTTTCGTCTCTAGCTTCCAGTGAGAGGTTTCTTCATTTCTGTTGCCAATACCCTTCCTCCTCTCTGTAGTCTTGGTTACATGACCTTTGGAGTTGGTCATTTTTTTCCAAGGGTTTCTTGAGTTGTCTATTTTCCTTCCATTTCTAACTGGTGATCTTCGAGATTTTTTTGTGCTTTCTACCTTTTAACAGTTGGATTCTTTTGGGTTTTACCCCATTCTTTTATCACTTTCTTGAGCTTTGTAGTATTTTCTTCCCAGACATAAAATGAGGATCCATAGACCTTTTCATTCCATATTTATGAAACTAGGTCCTTGAAACCCTCAGAGTGCAGCCAGGTAGGACTGAATCTGAAAGGGATTGTTCCTAGATTTCTATCCAACAAAATATCCAATAGGATTGGTTTATGATCGGAAACATTGTGCGACAGGATTTTAGAAGAGATAGAGAGACCTAGGAGTAGGAAGGAGCTTTGGAATAAGAATCTGTCCAGTCTGGCAAAAATATTCCCTTTCCCCACTCTCTTATTTGTCCATGTGAACTTTTCTCTGGTTGGTTTGATATCCTCCAAATCCCAGTCTAACATAATGTCCTCTACCCATTCCCCGGTGGGGTCTCTGACAATGGACCCACATTTTTTCTCTTCCGTGGAAAGGGTTACATTGAGATCCCCCTCAATACTAATATTTTCAATGTCATTTGAGTTTACGAATCTTTTAATCAATTCCCAACAGTTTTTTTTTCTCTGAAAATAAGACCAGGACATAAATATCGAATGCTTCGGATGAGATTAGATCATATTTCAAGGTGTCCCAGAAGGTTACAAGACCTCCTGAGGCACCTCTTGCACTAATTGTTATTCCTTGGCCTTTTTTCCAAACGAATTTGCTTGCTTGGAGGAAGTCTTGTTCCTCCATATTTGTCTCTTGCATTAGAATTATCTCTAGGTTTGACATTCTAATTAAATATTTGAGCGCTTCTTCCTTTATACAACTACCAAAACCCCTACAATTCCAGGAGGTTATTTTCATGATTTATTTGCTAGGGGGGGTTATTGGCTCCTTTGTGAGGCTTAGTCTGCTTTCTTGTCTCTCTTACATTGATCACTTGCTTGATTGTTGACTGCGAGCCACTGAGGACATCTTTGTAAGTTTCCTTTTCCCTTTATTATTTTTTGGATTTCCTTCCTCTGCCTTCTTTTTTGGGTGCTACAGTGGAACCACTTGCATCCATAGAGTTTCTATCAGTGGACACCTCTCCTGATTTTGTGTCCGGGTCTTCTTCTTTTTCTGCATCTGCCTTCCCCAATCGTTCATTACTTTCAAGCCTTGGTTGATCTTCTAGATTCTCTTGTAATCCTTGGGAGGTCTTTTCTTGCGTTTCTATTTCATTGGGAGGGGCCTCCTTTGGATCCTCGCCTGACGCTTTCTCTGGTTTCTCTTGCTCTCTTAACACAACAAAAATGTTTCCTAA
>JASDQU011508340.1:5577-22663 GCA_032191745.1 Picea mariana
CAGTTACAACTGGACTGGATCCTCCAATTCCGAGCTGCTCTAACACAGTGTAAACAAAGACGTGAAAGAAACTGACATTCATAAGGCAAGAAGTCTCAAAAGTCCATGCATAACCAGAATAACAGTGCTTCATTAAATTTTTACAACCGGGAGCCTTGCTCAACCATTGATGATTACAAAATACAAAGACTGAGTCTATATACTCAGAAAAATTTGCCTAACAGAGGCATGCTCAGTCATCCAAGGCTTGGTGTCCCTTCAGCCAAATTCGGACGGATATTTTTCGTCAGATGCCACCTTAACTGTGCATGGCTCCTGCAAGGGGAGTAGCTGAGCCATTAAGTGCCGAGTTAGCGTGTGTAGACCTCCCTAGCTAGTCGAGGACTCGGCATGGCTTCTTTGGAAAAAAACGGTACATAGGACCCTCTCGGGCAGACAGCTTGCCAGACCCTCCATACCTTACACTTAATGAATGAGGAGAGGTTTCAACCATCCCTTCTCACCTTCATTTACTCTAAGCGAAAACCAGGATTGAGGTCGAATCAGATGGCACCTGGAGATCCCGATGATTCCTTCTGTGACAAAACTCGACGCCTTTGGCCCCTCTTGCACAACTCTTTTTATTTCCCAAGTGACCACGGGCTGTGACCCTGTGTTTATTCTCAAAGGTGCTTTCAACATTCGTGAATAGGAAGGAGTTGATCCTTGCTTATCATAGTCGCAATGAGTGAAACGCTGAGATGGCTTAATTGGGTGCCATGCGTCTCTCTCATATCTGATGGCCCTGAACTCACTCGACGATGCTATGGGCCCCGGGTCCTGAATGCTCTTGGCACTTCGTGCCTCGGGGATATGAAGGAGCTGCTCCTTGATACTGTGGGCCCGACTCTGGGCGTTTTCGGTGCTTCGGGGTTTGGGTTTTTAAGATGTAGAACGACATAGAACCCTCACCCTTCGAACTCCCGAATGTCGAAAAGCCGATGTGACTAGATCTCACACCACGTGTCCTTTGGATGGACGACTGCTATCCTTTCCTGCATGAAATATGGGTGCTATCCGTCGCGCTAATCTCAGCGCAACTCCGCTAACCGCAATTTCCGGCCAACCGCCAATCTGCTCTTATGGATGAATCCAGACCGTCGACAATATAATCTCGCCCGCTTACTTGCTTGGAAGCCTGAAAGGAGATTTTTCCGTGCTGTGCTTGGGCGCTTCTCGTGCAACTTGCAGACCTGAATATTCTTGTGCCAAAGACAAGAATTGTTGTTAACATTAGGCTTCATGGGGGATAGAGTCATCCCTGTGATGCTCTAAGGACTCATTTTGCAGTTCCAGTGCCTTGCTATTGGGCTATGGAGTCATTTACTAAGCCGAAAATAATAAATAATAAAAAGGAAAATGAACAAAGAACCAAAAGGACAATATTTACAAACAAATGAGCCATCTAAGGCTCAAACAAAACATTTCTTCAGAAAATGCCCATTTACTGGGTTGTTGAAAACCTCTTCACCCTCCAAATCCTGCAACCTGTATGTGTTGTTTGAGAAAAACTCAGAGATTTTGAAAGGCCCAATCCATAGGGCTTCAAACTTGTCGTGTTTTCCCTTGTCTTGCATGGGTGCATCCCACTTAATCACCAAATCCCCGATCTCAAACTCTTTCTTCTTGACTTTCCTGTCAAAAGCCAGTTTGACCTTCTGCTGATGGTCCTGAATTCTATCCATTACCTGCTCTCTGGCCTGCTGGACTTCCACCAATTGATGAACTCTTTTGATCATGTCATTAGGCTCTTCTTGATGATCCTAGAAGAACTTTGCTATAGGAATGGCTAGCTGAGAAGGGAAAACAACTGTTGCTCCATAAAATAATTGGAAAGGGGAGATGCATATAGATCTCTTTGTGGTCACTCGATCGACCCATAGAGCGAATTTCAACTTTGAATCCTAGGCCCTTTTGTTGTCCTCCAATAGTCTTTTGATAATCCTTATCAGGATTTTGTTGGAGGACTCTGCTAAACCATTTCCCTGGGGATAGTATGGGGTGGAGTGAATCAGTTTGATCCCGAATTGCTCACAGAACTTGGCTAACGACTCAGCCCTGAAAGAGGTTGCGTTATCAGTGAAAATATTACTTGGGTAGCCGAATCTTGTGATGAGGTATTCCTGGAATC
Organism: Picea mariana; assembly: GCA_032191745.1. Lineage (NCBI taxonomy): Eukaryota > Viridiplantae > Streptophyta > Pinopsida > Pinales > Pinaceae > Picea > Picea mariana. Next base: position 7,748 of record JASDQU011508340.1, read on the forward strand.
CGATGATTACCTTGTGGGAAGCACTCCTGGTGGGGATAGCTTCAATCCACTTGGTAAATAAATCTGTAGCAGTCAGGATCCATCCGTGCTACCCACTGGAAGTGGGGTGAATTTCTCCAATGAAATCTAAGCCCCATTGCTGGAAAGGTCCTGAAACAACCACATGATTTAACGACAAAGACTTGAGCTGTTGCTTTCCTGCAAATCTTTGACATTTGATGCAAGCTCTGACCCTTCTACAGACGTCAGTGAATACGGTGGGCCAATAATATCTAGCCCTGAGGATTTTGTAGGTTGTGGTTTTCCAAAAATGATGCCCTCCACATACGCCATTGTGAAATTCAACCATGATTCTGTCAGCCTCTTGCGGATATACACATTTTAAAAGTAACCCCAGGGGGTCTTTCCAATATAAAACTTGATCGATAAGGCAGTATCTGACTGCTTTGAGCTTCAGAGCTTTTTCCTTGTTTCTTTGCAGGCCGTCTGGAGGCCGCAACTCTTGCAGAAAATATATGACATCCTTATACCAGGGACATCGAGCCAATGGGGGCTCCCTTTGAGGGTCTATTTCAGACAGCCGATCTTGATGAATTCTTGAGCACTCGTTGATGAAACTTACTCCCAAAGCTTGGCAATTGGCTTCAACCAATAGCTTGGCTAAACCTTGACCTTTGATCAATTTGGTAGGATTTATTTCCAGATCAAATTCCAAAATCTTGGCTATCCACTTACTCCTCCTCCTGTCTATGTTAGGCTGAACAAGACTGTCTTTAACGGCAACTGAGGGGACATAGGCAATGATTTTTGACTGCAGGACATAGGTTCTAAAAGCCTTGAGAGCCTTGACCAGGGCATAGGCCTGCTTCTTCATAGTGTCATACCTGACTTCGACATCCCTCAATGCTCAGCTGAAATAGGCAATAGGCTGCTCTAGCCCAACCTCGTTTGTCTGTAATAAAACAACAGCCACTGTGTCAGGTGAGGCAAAGGAGAAAATAAGGAAATCCTTCGAGTAATCAGGACTGATAAGAACAGGGGCTTCAGTCAAGGCCTTCTTTATTTTCTCAAAGGACTTTCACGATTTTGAAGTCCACCTTACTTCATTTCCCTTCCTTAACATGGCTGTTATAAGTTTTACCTCCTCAACAAAGTTAGGAACGAACCTCCTTAGAAGATTAATCTTGCCAAGGAAAGATTGGACCTCCTTCCTGGATCTTGGGATTGATAAGGCTCATATTGCCTCAACTCTACCAGGATCGATCCTGACTCCTTCCACCGATACTATGTGGCCTAGTAACTTTCCCTCCTGCATGGCGAACAAAGATTTCTTGGGGTTTAATGAAATGCCGAAACTCCTACATTTCAGGAAAACCTTTCTGAGATGACAACCATGTTCTTTATCAGATTTTGAAAATACTGTTATGTCATCCAGATAGATGACCACAAATTTATCCTTTTCCCCAATGAAAGCTATATTCATGGCACATTGAAACGTTGCTCCTGCATTCATCAATCCAAAAGGCATTTTGGCATACATGAATGTGCCCCATGGAGTGGTAAATGTCGTCTTTTCCCTTTCCTCAGGAAGAACAAAGATTTGATTGTAGCCAGAGAAACCATTGATCATAGACATCCTGGATGCTCCTGTTACCCTCTGCAGTATATGTTCCATCTTTGGTAAGGGGTAGTTATCCTTTCGTGAGCTCCTGTTTAGGTTTTTGAAGTCTACACAGAGTCTGATTTCTCCATTCTTTTTCTTTACTGGTACCAAGTTTGCCACCCACTCTGAATATCTCAGTGGTACGATGATCTGGGCATGTAGCAACTTCTTCACTTCCTTCTCCATGACAGGCAACAACATAGGATTGATCTGTCTTAGCTTATGCCTAAATGGCTTTGCCTCCCTTTTCAATGCGATTTTATGCTCAATGAAATAAGTGTTATATGTTTTGAGATATTCATAGGTCCAGGAAAAAACATCAACAAATTCCCTCAAAAGTTCAGTGTATTCAGACCTCTGCTCCTTTGTCAGACTCCTTGAAATTTGAAAAACTTGGGCTCACTCTCAGTGCCAATGTTGCACTGAATAGTATCAACGTCATCCTACGAGACTTCCCCTTTTAATGACACATCATTTCTATAAAAAATCCTTTCCAAAGGAACAAGTCCCCTTGGAATATGGTTGTTGGGGAGCTGCACAATGCTACGCTCTGCTATTTTACTCAGAAACTTACCCTCATCAAGATCTTCTTCAGAGACAGAGTCTTGGTCGATATGCATCTCTAAAAATTCTTCGACAGTCTCCAAGAATTTATTGATCTCAAGATCATCCTCGAATACCTTCCAATGTTTGACATTGTCAGGTATGGAGGGCCTGTATTTTACTTCTACATCATATCTGAATTTGGGCGGCAAGGGTACTTTGAAATTGCTTGTTGAAGTAGCCAAGGAATCTGCAACTGTGTTCTTCTCTCTTGGGACAAAAGAAATGTTGAATGCTAAGAAGAATCTATCAATTAAGTCCCATACCTCATTTATGTAGCTTCTGAGTCGAGGATGCTTAGCCTGATAAGAATTTCTGATTTACTGGACCACCAACTCTGCATCTCTGAACACTGCTACTTTCTGAATTCCCATTTCCCTTGCGGTTCTTAATCCTAGGACAAGAGCTTCATACTCTGCCACATTGTTGGTAGCTTCAAATTCTAGTTTTTATGATAGAGATATGGTTTCCTGAGTAGGTGACACAAAAAACACCCCAGCACCAACGCCTTCCCTGGAAAAGGCTCCATCAAAGAACATTTTCCAGATGGGGGTGATGGAGGGAGGAAATTTATGGGAAGTGGTGGGCGGATTTCTGAATTTAGGAGGAGGCTCGGGAGCATTAGTGAGTTGTAGTACACTGGAACCTAAATCAATGTCCAAGGCAAAAATGGGATAGTTGGTAGGGTTGGCTTCATCACTAATTATATAGGCCAGTTGGGATTCCCTGTATAGCCTCCTATGTTCTCCTCCAAACACTGGGATAGCAACATATGTGAGGTCCATCTGCAAAGTTCCCCCCAGTCTTTTTATCCAAGATCTTGATAACAACATATCAAAGTTGGGGGCGACATCAACCACTACAACATCCATGACCACACTTTTCATGGGCAACTAAAACAAGGTCACGACCAGGTCTTTGATAACTCCTAGACATTGAAACTTTTTGGAGTCAAAGGAATAGAGGTCATGATAGGCTCGGGTGACTTCTAGCCCTAATTCTTCCATGACAGTTTTGGGCATGAGGTTGTGAGAAGCCCCCGAATCCATCAAGCAGTTGTGCAGTGCCTTGTCATGTATGTTCAAGGAGGTGTAGAAGGGAGGGGATGAGTCATTTTTTCCTTCTACCATAAGACCTAGAATAACTGCGGGCTTTTCATCTTGCAAATTGATGGAGTCTATGGGAAGGCATGAGACCTCAGACTGTAAAAGCTCAGAGAAGCGTCTTTTGAACCCTTCATGTTTAATCAATTCGGTCAGGGGCACAGGGATTCTGATCTTTTGAATTTCATGCTCGAAATTAAAAGATGTAAGCTTCGAGATTTCTCTTATTTCGGGAACATGACTCTGGACTATGGGAGAGAGGGGTTGGGCCTTTTTACCTCTGTGACTGTCTGCTACTTCATTAGCAGATTTCTTTGTTCTAGTGAACTGCTCAGGAACATCAGGTGCTACTGTCTTTTTGTTGGACCTCAGGTCATACCTGCCTTGGCTGCCACTAGCCTTGTCTCCCTTGCTCAGTTCATTTAGTTGACTGTCCATAAGAGACTCCTCGTATTCTGATTGAGTGAGATGAGGAAAAGGAGGAGTGTCTCCGAAGCAATGGATTTCAGGATCAAGCTCATCTGTTTCCCCTTCTTCTTCCTCGGCCATAAAATTGTTTTGAAAAGGGGCCTGAATTTTTTGGTCTTCTTTGTCTCTTCCCCTCTCTCTTTGCACAACTAGGGAAGTAATATTGTTTGGCCTCTTGAAACCTCCTTTGTTTTCGGCATTTTGAGGGCCCTTGTATGCTTGCCTCCCCTCCGCCTTCATTCTCTCCATCTCTGCAGACAGAGACTTCACCATCTTGGTCAATTCATCCACTTTAGGGTGGGGCACCGATGGGCCAGAAGTTGAGGTTTCCAATCTTCCCTTTCTTCTGTCTGCGTCGGCCTTGTTGCTCAGTCTATCAGCTGCTAATACATTGGATTCCACTTATATGGCCACATATTGCATTTGATCTAAGGAGGTGGCTCTTCTTTCTCTCAATAAAAGACAGAAATCGGGGCCAAACACACTAGCATAAGAAATCTTGGTCGAGGCTTCTGAGGGTTTTATTTCGACAGGGATTTTATTATACATCTTATTGAATCTTTTGGAGAAGTCAGAGACAGACTCTCCTTCCATCTTCTTCAAAGACCCGAACTCTGTCATGTAATACATGAAATCATTCCTATCTCCCCACTACCTCAGGAAAACACTATCCAGGGCTTTGATCCCAACAATAGATCCCGGGGCCAATCCTCTAAACCACTTCCTCATCTCACCATCCAGACTCTGGACGAAGACTCTCATCCATACATCTTCATTTTCAATGTTCATGTTGTCTGCATAACTGTAGAAAGCAACCAGGTTCTCTTCCGTAGTTATGTCCTCTTCCCCAGTGAACTTGGGCATATACTTCAAGTAATCTCTAGCGGGGAGAGGATTCATAAGATGGGGTAGGATTAATGGATCATATCTGGCAATGACTATGGCGTCCATTCTATTTAGAGGGGGATTAGCACCAACCATAGGAATATTAGATGGAGGAGAACTTGGAGGAGAAGGAGTTCGCGAAGGGGCTACTGGGAATGAGTCTCGAAGTGGAATGGGAAACAAAAGGGGATTTAAGGAGAAGGATAACGGGCTCAAGTCAGCAGATGCTCCTCTTTGTGTAGGAGTGGTAACAGTAACAAGAGGAGGAGTGGTAAAGATAGGAGTGGGGAAATCTTCTGCGGTCCTGGGCCTACGCCAAAGCACAACTTCAGAGGAGAGGGGAGTGACAAGGATTTCTTCCTCTAATCCTAGACCAGGAGGGGAAAACTCAGTAGGAACACTCCCGAAATTCAGGAAACTAGAAACCTCAGAAAGAGGTCTGTTAAGAAACCGAGGAGGAGAAAATGGAGTTCCTACAGAAGGAGATGGCGGATTACCTGGTTCGGCGGTGGAAGCTTCTTCTTCAGAGGCCTTTCCTTTTCTGAGAACCACCTCCAGATTAGTTTTACGTGTAGATTGAGGCAACTGAGGATGGGACCGCATGTGTCTGCCTCTGAAAGCCACAATTAACACGACAGGTTTTCCACAGTGGAGTCATCACAATGGAGTCGCTAGGTGCACAGTAGAAATCTTCAAAGTCTCTGATACCTGATGCACCTTCAGAATCAGAGGCTTAATGTCGTTCAATCTCGGGGAAAATTTTCAACTTCGTCCCCGGCAACGGCGCCAGAAATGTTAGCGTCAGAAGTCACTCCTGGATTGCTTGCAGGAGCAGAGCCCAATGCCCATAAGTTTTATGTCACGATAGTTTTCAATGGGTGATCAAATGGGTAGAGACTCGGGAAGATATTACTCTAACTCAAGGACTGGGTCTGGTATGTAAGGAACAAAGGAGGTCTTGATCTAACTTCAGTCAGTGAGTTGATTAAAAGATGAGCAGGTGGAAGATTTGGTAAGGAGAGTGAGCAAACTACCTCAGGCAACAGGCCTTCTAGCAATTTGTAGAAGAAAAACTCTGAATGCAAGATCCTCTTGGTTCAGGGCTTCGAGAAACTGAAAGGGGGACTTGACTGGATCCTCCAATTCCAAGTGGTTTAGCGCTAAGAAAATCACAGAGATCGATTAGAAACAATGCAACTATTACAATGATCCAACCTACATCATCCTATAACAGTTACAACTCGACTGGATCCTCCAATTCCGAGCTGCACTAACGCAATGTAAACAAAGACATGAAAGAAACTGACATTCATAAGGCAAGAAGTCTCAAAAGTCCATGCATAACCAGAATAGCAATGCTTCATTAAATTTTTACAACCGAGAGCCTTGCTCAACCATTGATGATTACAAAATACAAAGATTGAGTCTATATACTCAGAAAAATTTGCCTAATAGAGGCGTGCTCAGTCATCCAAGGCTTGGTGTCCCTTCAGCCAAATTCAGACGGATATTTTTCATCAGACGCCACCTTAACTGCGCATGGCTCCTGCAAGGGGAGTAGCTGAGCCATTAAGTGCCGAGTTAGCGTGTGCATACCTTCCTAGCTAGTCGAGGACTCGGCATGGCTTCTTTTGGAAAAAAATGTACACAGGACCCTTTCGGGCAGACATCTTGCCAGACCCTCCATACCTTACACTTAATGAATGAGGAGAGGTTTCAACCACCCCTTCTCACCTTCATTTACTCCAAGCAAAAACCAGGATTGAGGTCGAATCAGATGGCACCTGGAGATCGCGATGATTCCTTCTGTGACCAAACTTGACGCCTCTGGCCCCTCTTGCACAACTCTTTTTATTTCCCAAGTGACCTTAGGCTATGACCCTGTGTTTATTCTCAAAGGCGCTTTCAGCGTTCGTGAATAGGAAGGAGTTGATCCTTGCTTATCATAGTCGCGATGAGCGAAACTCTGAGATGGCTTAATTGGGCGCCATGCGTCCCTCTCATATATGACGGTCCTGAACTCACTCGAAGATGCTGTGGACCCTGGGTCCTGGACGCTCTTGGCACTTCGTGCCTCAAGGATATGAAGGAGCTGCTCCTTGATACTGCGGGCCCGACTCTGGGCGCTTTCGGCGCTTCGGGGTTCAGGGTTTCAATATGTAGAACGACATAGAACCCTCACCCTTCGAACTCCCGAATGCCGAAAAGCCGACGTGACTAGATCTCACGCCATGTGTCCTTTGGATGGATGGATGCTATCCTTTCCTGCATGCAATATGGGTGCTATCCGTCGCGCTAATCTCAGCGTAACTCCGCTAACCGCGATTTCCTGCTGACCGTCGATCTGCTCTTATGGATGAATCCGGACCATCGACAATATAATCTCGCCCACTTACTTGCTTGGAAGCCTGAAACGAGATTTTTTCGTGCTGTGCTTGGGCGCTTCTTGTGCAACTTGTAGACCTGAATATTCTTGTGCCCAAAACAAGAATTGTTGTTAACACAGAGGAACGAAACCTTCAATTGTTGATAGATGTTTTGGAACTCTGCACAGTATATTGTTAATGTTTCCAAATAAATAAATTGACTTCACTTTGCAATGATATGTGTTGTTCATGAATTGGCAGATTAGTAACTAACATAACATGTTTTATCATCACTCAAGCGGACAGTGAACAACAAGAAAACTACAATGTAAGGGATGGTGACACACAATGAGTTGGGGGAGAGCTCCCACAATAAAGAGGAATAATCTGATGAAAGGAGGGTGGTGGAAACCCCTCCAGATTTGGCCAAAACTGTAAGAAGCTGCAGAGAAGAATTACAAAGTTGTAAGGTTGACAATGAAAGGTTGATAAAGTAGCAGGAAAACTAGACTGAAATTAATGCAGTCCTACTACAAATTCTATCAAATATACAAAGGCAACTACCACTCATGTGGAATGGAATCATACTAAGAAAACTCCAAGTCCACCTGAGATACAAAATCATGGTCTGGAAAGTGGCCGCACTAGGAAGATCACCTCAAGGAAGGCCCAACGTGGAGCCAAGAGACAGTCACCAGAATATTTCTCTGAGGACATTGACAACTCCAAGGGATCTTCTAGTGGAAAAACTAGTTCCCATTCCCAGACGAGAAGAAAGAAGAGGAAACAGTCCAAGAGTCATGACCCTGAAGAGTTCAAGAAAGCCAAACCACCCACCTTTGATGGAGAGATTTAGAAGGGGGAAGAAGTAGAAGTTTGGCTACAAGGATTGAAGAAGTACTTCAGAGTCCATGACTACTCTGAAAACTTAAAGGCTCGGATCTCCATTTTTAACCTGAATGTGAAAGATTCAATTTGGTGGGAGGACCTTAGGAATGTGAAAGGAATCCATGAGAAGGACTTGTCATGGAAAAAAATTGAGAAATACTTCAAGAAGAAGTATATGTCAGAAAAATACTTTGATGGAAAGACCAAGGAGTTCTATGAACTCAAGCTAGGACAACTCACCATAGATGAGTATATCAACAAATTTCTCGAGATGAAGAGGTATGTACCCTACAAAAAGGATGAAAAAATAAATATGCAACGATTTATTAGTGGATTACCTCAGTCCTATCGGGTTAGAATTGAGTTTGATGAGCCAAAGACTTTAGAAGATACTATTCGAAAATCAAGGTATTGCTATGAGCAATTCAAGAATAATACACAACCCCATGAAGACTGGAAGAAGACAAAAAAAAATGGAATTCAAGAAGAAGGGGTTTAAATCCTCGAGATTTAAGAACCATGGGAAGAGATCTAGGATGAGCCTTCCTACCAGAAGTGTGTATCAACAAAATTTTCCATCCCAGAGTGGAAATAAACCATTCAGAGTAGTTCCAAGTAAGACTGATAACACGAAGAGAGAACCCTTAAAATGTTGGGGTTGTGGAGAAGAACATTTTCTGAGAGACTGTCTGCATAGGAAACAGAGAAATAAGAGGGTCTACAAATTCCAAGAGGCTACCACAGTAAATGATGTGGCTAGGATCATGCCACAAATTTATGCAGCCTTGGATAATAGATAAGTTGACCACCAAGCTTCAGTGGTGGAGATGGAAGGTACTATTGCTAACCATCATGTTTCCATTTTAATTGAACCCGGTTATAATTTGAGTTGTGTTGCCCCTCAAACTATTGAGAAATGTAACATGTTAAATCATGGCTGCTACAACTAGCCACTGGAACCAAAAGAAAAGTAACAAAGGTCATACCAACATGTCAATTCGTTATAAGTGGGTTGCCCACCCAAGCGAACCTAAACATACTTCCTTTAGGATCTTATGACCTGCTGATTGGCATGGACTGGTTTTCCTGCCCAAAAAACCAAGTTGGACTGTTATAGTAAAACTTTGGAGTGTGAAACTGAATAAGGAAGAAGGGTAACCCTACAAGGGATTCAAAATCATGTCTCAGTGAGACAAATATCAACCTTCCAAGTGAAGAAGTATTGAAGAAAGGGATGTCCCTTGTATGCAATACAAGTGCTGAGCTCTATTGAGAAAAACAAACCAATCCTAGAGGACCAACCCATATTAAGAGAATACAAAGATGTATTCCTAGAAGAGGTTCCAGGTCTACCTCCAAGAAGGGATATTGACTTTTCAATAGAACTTGTACCAGGAGCGGTGCCAATGTTTAGAACACCCTATAGAATGAGTACATCAGAGCTAGTTGAGATTAAACTACAATTGAAAGAGATGCGGGACAAAGGCTACATTCAGCCTAGTGTGTCTCAGTGGGGAGCACCAACCTTGTTTGTGAAAAATAAAGATGGCACACTCAGATTGTGCATAGATTATAGACAACTCAATAAGATGACCATCAAGAATAAGTATCGCTTGCCAAGGATTGATGATTTGTTTGACTAATTAAGGGGTGATACAATCTTCTCCAAGATTGACTTGAGGTATGGATACCATCCGGTCCGAATTAAAGATGAAGACATCCACAAGATATCCTTTACGACAAGATATGGTCACTATGAATTTGTGGTGGTGCCATTTGGGCTTAGCAATGCACCAACCACTTTTATGTGCTTAATGAATAACGTACTCATAAATTTATTGGATATGTTTGTGTTGGTTTTCATTGATGATATCCTAATCTATTCCAAGAATAGATAAGAGCACGAAGAACATCTCAAGCTAGTACTCCAAGTACTAAGAGAACATCGGCTATATGCTAAGCTTAGTAAGTGTGATTTTTTCCAGAAACAAGTCCATTACTTAGGCCATGGTATTTCTGAGGAAGGAGTGGCAGTTAATCCTGACAAGATTAAATCCATCATAGATTGGCCTACCCCAAAGGATGTATCTGATATCAGATCCTTTATGGGCCTAGCAGGATACTATAGAAGATTCATAAAGGGATTCTCCAAGATTGGCTGCCCAATCACCTCCCTTCAGGAAAAGGGGGTTAAATTCATTTGGACATCAGAATGTGAAGAAAGATTTCAAGAGTTGAAATACCTTCTAACCAATGTGTCTGTACTGAAGATTGCAGAACCAAACAAATAATTCCTTGTGTGTACAGATGCCTGCAAGGAAGGGCTCGAAGGATTCCTTATGCAAGAAGGACATGTGATTTGCTACGAATCCAGAAAATTGAATGAGAATGAAGTCAATTATGTGACCCACGATATGGAATTGGTTTCCATAGTGTATGCTTTAAAAATGCGGAGGCATTACCTCTTAGGTAGAATATTTGTACTTATGACAGACCATAGTGGGTTAAGGTATTTGTTTGACCAACCAAAACTCAATGTGAGGCAAGCTAGGTGGATGGCTCTCTTTAATGAGTTTGATTTTGAAATAAAACATATCAAAGGAAAGGAGAATAGGGTGGTTGATGCTCTTAGTAGAAGTATGAAAGTAGTTCACTTGGCAGTTGTAAGTGCCAGTGAATCAAACATCAAAGAGAGAGTCAAAAGTGCACAAGAAACATATGCATTTTTCAAGACCATGACATCATACCTAAAGCAAGATCCCACATGGTTGAAGTACGAAGGTTATCAGATGCTTAATAATGGCCTGTTGACTGACAAGGGAAGATTGTATATTCTGAATTGTGACGACTTGAAGAGGTTCATAATATATTAACTACACAAAGAACCTATACCGGTCATCCTAGTTATCAGAAAATGATCACGACCACTAGGAAACTATTTTATTGGCCCGCATTGAAAAATGACATAGTTGATTACTTATCTAAGTGTCTATAATGTCAACAATTCAAGCTAGAGCATCGTCACCCAGCAGGGTTGTTGCAGCCCTTACCAATTCCCGAATGGAAATGGGAAACCATCTCCATGGATTTCATCACAGTATTACCAAGATCAACCAAACAGAATGGCACCATCATGGTAGTTGTGGACAAACTAAGCAAGTTTGCGCACTTCATACCCATCAAGTCAACTTTCAAGGTAATAGATATTGCTAGCATTTTCACGAAATAAATATTTAGATTGCATGGCATGCCTAAGGAAATTATATCTGACAGAGATATAAAATTTACTTCAAACTTTTGGAAATCTTTGTTTGTTGGTTTTGAAACAAAATATATCTTTAGTACAACCTATCAAGATGATGGGAAAATAGAGAGGGTAAACCAAGTGTTAGAAGACAGGTTGAGGATGCATGTAATTCATCAACCCAAGAAGTGGGAGGACTACCTACCGCTAGTAGAATTTGCCTACAACAATGGCTATCAAGAGTCATTAAAAATGAGCCCTTTTGAAGCCCTCTATGGAAGACAATGCAACATTCCAATTAGCTGGAACAACCCAGTAGACAAAGTTACAATCGGGCTAGATATGCTAAAGGAAACAGAACAACAAGTAATTCAGTTCAGACAAAATCTAAAGATAGCCGAAGATAGACAGAAGAGTTATGTAGACATGAAAATGACTCTTAGAGAGTTCAAAGCAGGGGATCATGTGTATTTCTGAGTTAGACCCAGAAAAATCTCTTTGAGGATGGGAGCTTGTGCCAAGCTGACACCTCGGTATTGTGGACCCTTTGAAGTTTTGAATAGAGTGGGACCAACACCCTATCGACTAGCACTTCCTCCCACAATAAAGGCACATAATGTTTTCCATGTTTCTTTATTTAAGAAATATGTACATGATTCTAATCATATTGTTTACTGGTTTGTGCTTCAGGTGGAACTCGAGGGAGAATTCTTGCCAGAACCTCGATGCATAATAGACAAGAAGGAAACTCCACTCAGGAATAAAACCATTGCACAGGTGAAGGTGCAATGGAAACACTTTGGCCCAGATGAGGATACATGGGAAATGGAGGATTCCATGAAACATGCATATCCATTTTTGTTTACTTATGTACATACATAGCACGTTAGCAGATAGAACATCAAGTACAATGTTACTTTAAGAGGGAGGGGATTGTAATACCCTTGTTTCCCCCAGTTTGTAAATACAACTATAACTGGCCAAGAGACTATGGCGGACTAAATATGTGTGAATGTTTGATTTGGTGAACCTTTGTATAAAAGGGTCAATGTATGAATTTTTTTTTATTAATAGAAATTTGATATGTGTTGCACAACTATTGAAAGGGGGGAGTTTTCCAAGATAGACCATGGATGCTATTAGAGATATGGTGAGGGAAACTAAGAATGGTTGAGATGACCCTCACCAAACCAGTACCTACTGGGTGTAATTGCTCAACAGTCCTCTGACCCGAAAATGAATTACCAGTCAGGTTGTTAGTTAGAAGGCCATCCTCAAGAGTTAATGATGAGATGGGGTAAGGTACCCATATGTAAGGCTTCCAGGCCTGACCAAGAATTGGGGATTCATACCCACACAACCTTACTGAGGAAGGAAAGAAAGGAGGTAATTCGGGGGACAAAGATATTTACAAGGAAGCAGAGTAGAGAAAACAATCTCCAGAAGAGAAGAGAGCATGTTATTTGACTCGGGAGTTGAGAGAAAAGATGAGAAGCAAGATCTTTTTGGCTATAAGAATCCATGGGAATGGTTTCTCTACAAGTTGATAAATGAGGCTGACGAGTGATTGAGGAAGTGCTCGTGCAGACCTCCTTTCTTGGAGTAGAGAAGATCGACTGCCAATTTCTTGTGGGAGGAGGAGAGTAGCCTCTGTCCTTGATTTTTGTGGAGCAAGGAGAAATAATCTCTCTCAAAGAATCATGGTCTAACTCGAGGGTGGCCAGTGGTAAATCCGTCAGGGGTGGCTATGCTTATGGTTGGGAGGAAACAAACACCCCTTTCAACAATCGCTTCACAATTTCCAGTTCTGATAAGTATTTTAATACTCTGTGTAATATATTGGATGTGATGATTGAATGTCTGTTTTTATGGTTAAGTCTTGCAGTATTTGAACAATTATTAGAAATGATCATTTGATTTTCTAACAACTATATTTACATGGTCTTTGATTTACCTTAGTTTAGTCGTTAGGGAGTTATGGGATGTGAATCCGCAGAAGAGTCAGGGTAGGATTAAATGAAACGTCTAAGTCTTGCCGACCCTTTGAATTTACCTTAGAAGGAATGTCAAGTTCAACTATGTGGGAGAAGGGAGTTTCCTTCAGAGTATCCACCCATGTGACCAAGGACTGATATCCATGGATTTAATCAAGTCTCGACTAAGAGTTGAGTGTAGTCCGAAATCCAAATATGATCCCATATGACCCAGGGTTGGAAACCCCTCGCTAATCTCGAAAGGAGTGAAACTACTTTGCCTTCAGGGCTTCGGGACTTATGATTCCACAATCCTCGCAAACAGCTGAAGGCCGAAGTCGCGAATTGATAAGAGCCATAGATCTGGGGATCCAGTGGATATCTCTCTCAGTCGTTAGATCAGACTTAGGAAGGGTAGCATTAAGTACTTCGATGAAGTTCCACTTCGGGAGAATAGAAGTGGTCTAGTGCCGAAACTCCCGAATGTTGGAATTGTGAAGTCAATTTGGACCGTTGAGAGTAGAGGGATGCGTGTTCACATATCAACGACTATCTGTAAGTTTGGGTATTCGGTGATATCAATATGAAGATATAGGGACGTAGAATTATGAATGTCGAACTTTCGAAGTAACATGGATCGTCGATCCTCGGATCCTTCAGGATCCCTCTCATTCGTCAATCTAAGGACTCTGTTGAGAACCCCTCTCAATTTCCCAACCAACCGGGAACGCATCGTGGAGCGACACATGGCCCCTAATTGTCCCCTATTAAATGTTCTCCGTTGGACTAGAGTCGTTGGATGAGAGGCAATGTGGCAGGAGATCCTATAGTCTGGAGACTTGGTACTCCAGAGGAACTTGGCCAAGAGTCTTTAGAGTGCGAAAACCTTTGAAGTCGCGAAGGACAAAGTGAATCTCAACTGTTGATAGGTAGAGGACACGTGGTGCTAGATTAGAGAGTCTGAATACTTGGATCTTCGGGTGATTCATGATGTGAGGCGCTGGTAAGATCTGAAGCCCGGAGCCGCGAAGTAACGAGAGTGGTGGATCTATGGATCTACGTGGACAGATATCAATCGTGAGATTTGAAAGAAGTGAGAAGATTGTATGTCGGGGTTGACGTGGATCACTGATGTCATCCAAGGTGACGTGGACCCGCAACTAAGGTTCCACGTGTCTCTCGGATATGGACTATTCACATACCCCTTATGCCTATTAGAGCATGACACATGTCACCCCCTAATGAGAACACATGTCACCCCTGGCCCTCACCACATGTCAACTTATGGTTCGTGCCCGTCTGGCCAACGTCCTTGGTGATGCGATAAGGAGTCCGGGACTTCGGGGGTTCGCAAGATTTGGGGCATTGTATAGTAAAGGGATGTTCAACGTCGATCTCCAATCTTCGAATATCGAACGTTCAACGATGATCACCGATTGCTGAACGTCGAAAACGTAGGACAAGGATCGTTGATTTCAGAATGTTGAAAACGTAGGACGTCGATCATCGATTTTCAAACGTCGAACGCCGAAAAAAAGACATTGAACGTAAAATGTCGAACACTGATCACTGAATGGCCAAAGCCATGTGGCAAGATTTCGAGACTTCGGGGAGTAAGAAAAGGGGCGTTTAGCAACGAACACCGAAGACCCCAACTAATAATGCACAGATAACTTCGGGAGGCAATAACTTGCAGACCAGAGCTCATATTTTAGTGTGGTGG
>JASDQU011508341.1:4144-20733 GCA_032191745.1 Picea mariana
TTAAATCCAATCGGATAATTAAAAAGTTTGAGTTTCAACATCAAAGTACAAGTCAATAAACTGGGTCATTTATAAACTAATACCCTCCAACAATAAGGTCTAGTCTGTCAATGAAGTAGAAAAAAATGGAGCACTACAAGTTGTTCATGTCAATGGTGGTTAAGTGTAGTCTCCTTGGTATTTTTATTGGTTGATGTAAAGTATCTATAGAAATATCTCAATCAAGACAATATTTTATTGGATTCTCCTTAACTTTTTGTTTCTAAATATTTTTGTGGGTGAAATGTCTTCATACAAACTAGCTAAAATAATGTTGATGATGATTAGCATACCCATTTTGATTTATAGTTTTTAATGTGTTCATGTTGAGCTGATGGTTAGATTCCATCATTCTGATTGAACACTAATATTTGTATGGATAAATCATAGGGATGATAACTCTATGGTAAACAATTTCCATGGGATGAATTATGTTTCCCCATTGATAAAATGATTATCTTCCTTGCATAGATTCCACAAGTATTCATTTCCATAAAAGCGAAGTGTGTTGCCCATGAAATCAACCTAGCTTTCTTTATCTCTATGAAGATGATATATCACTAATTATGGTAAACAATTTCTATGGGATGAATTATGTTTCCCCATTGATAAAACGATTATATTCCTTGCATAGATTCCACAAGTATTCATTTCCATAAAAGCAAAGTGTGTTGCCCATGAAATCAACCTAGATTTCTTTGTCTCTATGAAGATGATATATCACTAATTTTCACTTGTGATTTTTTTTATTATGAATAGGAATTGATGTTTTGGTTGTAGTTTATTCATGAATGCCGTGAAATCAACCTAGCTTTCTTTATCTCTATGAAGATGATACATCACTAATTTTCACTTGTGATTTTTTTTTTTTGTTATGAATAGGAATTGATGTTTTGGTTGTAGTTTATTTATGAATGAAGTGATAGTTGAATGCCTTTAATGAAGATTGTTGTTGATTGGAGTATCCAATAATATCCATATTGGTTTATGGACTTGGTTTGGGTTCAATAATTAAATCTTCAACAAGAATGTAGAATGTGTGTGTGAATATGAAAAACATATCGATTTGAGCTCCTAGTAATCCAATTATAAACTTTCAGTTAAAATAATTTCATGCTTCCATGTTTTGTAATGCATATGATTTTTGGAGTGGATTCCCAGAAAGTGAATTTAGTGATTGTTGGAAGTTATTTTCATTTTCACTCTCTTTTCATTGTAATCGGTCGTTTTGATGGAAAATAGATAGCTTTCCATGTAAACTATCTATGAACTAAAGTAATGACATATGGCCTTGTAATCTCAATGAATTAAGTGAGGTGAGCTTAATAGCATTTGATCCCTTCCTATCATGAATTATGATGATATAGATTATCCCTCTTAGGGAATATTGATCCAAGAAAAATAATAATAAGTTTTCTATATTGGAATATTAATCTATTGGTTCATGATGTTTATGCTAATCACAAAAAAATCCCAATTCATTAATTGTGTAACCATCAAAAGAGTTGCTTAATCTCATCTTGGAAATATTTTGTGGTCTCTAAGCTTGATTTATCTAGCTATTGTTTCCTTTAAATATGTTTTAAATATGATATCAAGGTAACACCATGAAGCTAAGTTTGTTGATCTCTTGATTGTAAATAAAATTTGTAATTGGCATGATATGCAAGAAGGTTAAAAAGAGCTATTTATTATGTTTTTGGCACATTTCTAATGAGTTTGAAAAGAACAATTTTGGTATTGGTGTAAGAAATTGAGCTCGTGTACTATGCTTTTTAAGTAGAAAAAAGAGGTTTGTGTATATGTTGTAAGTACTTTAATGTTTTGACATGATGGTTATGACCCTTTAATCGATAGTATATAATGATGGATTTTCGGTAAGGAAGCCTTGGGAAATGGTGGCTAAGAGATTAAGCTCATAAACAATGAGATTTCATTATACTTAATATCTAAGGTATGAGTTACAAATATATAGCTACGAGGTTTTTTAGGCCATTGTAATAGTCATCATACATTAGACATTAGCATAAGAGAATATATGAATATATGTAATAAAGTAAGTAAATTCAAGTAAAGGATATATGAATATATTTAATAAAGTACATGTTAATAGAGTATAATAAATGATTAGTTGGAGTGGGTACAAGTTCTCAAACCATCTTCCTAATGTATAAATGCTCTTCAAGAAGGAATATGAACTTCATTTGTTAACCTTCCCACGCATATCTCTCTCTTGAGTATTTTGCGTGTTATTGATGTTCTTGCTACAATGATTATAAAATGATGTAGTCTCATCTTGAATGCATTCATGTATTCCTCTAGACTACAACATTTGGTTCCATTTCCAAAACACTTGAACTAGGACTATAATACAAAATTGGAGTTGTTGCCTACGGCTCCTCCATTCGATCTCGGTGACAACATTAGTGAATGGTGGTGGTTTGAATCTAAAAGAGTTGAAGAAGATAAACAAGACCTACAAACTTAAAATATTTCTCATGGATGCTTGTTGATTTCTCATGGATTTTATTCAACTATAAATAAGCATGAAAATAATCGATTGCTCATGGATATTGGATGTTGGATGCTTCTCAATTGAAGACAATCCTACACAAATGAAAACCAAAATTTTATGATATGAGGAAGCTTGCAAGAACTATTCAAAGAATTAAATAATATAATGTTTCTTATGCAATCGATTTGTTTTTTAAAATGCTTGATGAAAGACAATGATGAAGATTAAAAATGATGAAAAAATCATGCACTCTAATGCCGTGTACAAAGAAAGTGATTTTGGACAAGGTTGAAGTAAAGGTCATGTACTATGGAACTTGAACTCTTTATCAACCCCCTGGTTGTTCTCATTGTTCTACCTACAACAATTATGTAGAGAACCTCAAACATAATTGCGCATGGATTGGCCAATGTATTAGTAGGCGTAATTATCTATGTTTCTTCTTACTTGTTGTATTTTCCACTGTGTTGTCCATATATATAGTCGCTTGAGATCAATTTTTTTGGAGCATGCATAAGAAGGTGGAATGAATCCTATGATGTTCATTTGACCATGTGGAGGATTGATCAACTGGAGAAACAATTTTTCCATAGTTGGATAGTTCATGCAATGGAATACCATGTTTATTAGAATAGTTGATAACAAAAATTTGAAAACTCTAGTCTTGAATTTCCTCGTAGGGGCAAGGAAATTTCACTAACTCTGCCCATTCTTTCTAAAACAGATGTTCAAATCTATTTTATTTTCTTTGGGAATGTAATCCACTGCTACCTACCTTAGGTAGCTAAGTGGAATATAAGTAAATGGTTATCCTGCCCCTATCAATTGATTATTCTCCTATGTATATTATTTTATGTATATATGTATATGAATATGCATCCCACCTTACTCACTATGGTTCGATGGACCAATAAAAATGGGTGGACTTGGTTAATCATGAGGGTTTCTCCAATCTTGATGTTAAGCCAACTATTATTTTTTGGTGCCCCAAAACAATGTGGGTTAGCTCCACCTTCCTTTAGGAGTAGCATAAAAATGACCGGAATATAAAATGGAAGGTTGAAACACACCCTACTGAATGAAAAAGTGAGCCGAAGAAAAGAAAAAAGGTTGAGTCGAATGAAGAGAAGAGAAAGTGATTGTTATGACACAAGGGGGGCATATATGGGGGTTAAATGTATATGATATGAAGCCAAATAGGGGATGTATGGAGCTAAATGTACATGTAATGTGTAAATTTATATGTAATAGGGTCGGCCTAATAGTAAAGGGGTCTCATGTGTAATGTGTGAATAGGTATATATAGAGATCATGTATTCATTATTGAGAACAAGTGAATTGTGATGTGTGAATGTATTTGGATAATTGGAGGAGGTTGTCATATTATTTAAGGAGTTATTGTATAGCTCATATTTGTTATCTATCTTGGAGTTTTTCCCCACACTCACATTGGTGTGCATGGTGTGTACTTCTGGTTTATTTTGATATTTAGGTATTTGGTACATAACATTTGGTTTCATAGCATCAACCCTAGGGTTTTGCTTCTTCAAGCAAGTCATCTTGGAATTTTCATTATAATAGTTTTTATGGGATGCTTTAGATAGTGAAACTTGGAGGTTACTTAGAATACATATCAAGGTATCTTGGGTAAAAAATTTATATTATGGGTCATTATAATTTCGGAGATATAGCTCGTGGAAGTTAGGGATTTTTATTGTTCCTGAAATCAATCGCAAACGAGTCATTCTGGGAATATTTCTATTAATTTTTGTTAGTAATGTTTCAAACTGTGAAATTTGCATAATAATGAGAAAATATAGCAAATTTCCTTTGATAAAAATTTCAAAGTTTGGATTATTTTAATTTCTGAGATATAGTCTATGGAAGGTAGGGTTATGTGACTATTCCTATAACTAGTCTCAAACAAGTTTTTTGGGTAAAATAGTCATATCTTCTTGAGTGATGATCCAAATTCACTGCCACCAATTTCATTTGAAATAGGAAAATCCATAGTATATCCGGTACAAATTTCAGAATCAAGTATCAAATATTAAACATGTGACATTCTATACAAGTTCACTCTCTAGAAAAGGCCAAAAATCAGCAAGGTTTGGGAAAGTTACCATAACTTTCATTTGGAACATCAAATTTTGGTAAGACCTATGGCATTGCTGAGAAGACATATCAAAGTACTAAAACCCGAAATTAAAATTTCATAAATACATCAAAAGGAAGGTCGGCTAGAAGGACAACTCTAAATCATGGTTTTCAAAGGTATGTTAACATAAAACTATCATAATGTTTGATTGAGATGTCTGATTGAGCTGATTCAAAATCCATTGGAAAGATAAAACATAAAATAGTATACTCGAAAAATGATTATAACTATTTGAGATCGTTATTCCTAATATATTGAAGTTGTAAGTGGAAGGTTTGGGTTAGACCTCAATCAAGAATCAATAAAAACACCTTGCTTTAGGGGAGATGAAGATAAATGTGAAATAAATCCTAAGGAATGGTTGAGGATGATAAAGAATTATTTTTCAAGTGCTTATTTGAAAGCTATTACTTTTCATGGTGAAGCTTCTAAGTGGTGGAAAATATTTGATAAAGATACTATACTCTACTGCACATGGGAAAATGTTGAAGAACTCTTCTCAAATAAGTGGATCAAGGATAAAAGAAAATGGAGATGCATAAAATTCAAGTGGAATTAACGTAATCAAAAGAAAATGTCTACAAATTGAAAAAGGATAATGAAGATATAAGAAAATATATTGAAAATAAAAACAATGAGTTTGCTAAGATGCAATCCCTTAATGAAACACTCATTAAGGAGGTTAAGAACATAAAGAAAGAAAAGAGTGGAAAATAAAAGTGGGAAAAAGATGATTCAAGGGAAGAATTAAATAAAGATGAAGATATATGTGATTATGAAACCATCATAAAAAACTATTGGCTGAGGTTAAGAAATGGAAAGAAGAAAAGAATAATTATCAAAGTTGGGAAGAAACAAGGATCTTGGATGAAGAATCTACCCAAAGACTTGAAGAGGAAATTTGCAAGAAGGTTGAGGAATCCATAAATATCAATGAGGTAAAAGAAAAATTGAATAAGGACATCAAAATTTGATAAATGGGGTGACGTTTTATCTTCAAAAGGAGAAAGAAGACAAGATTCAAGAAGGTCAATAGAAGATACTTGAAGAAGTTGAACTTCATCTAGAGGATGTACATGATAAATATGATGGTATTATCTCCAAGGATAGAGTAATAAAAGACCAATAAAATAGGATAGAGGATGCCATTGTCTCTAAAAATAAGATGGATGAAATTCATGTGCAAAGTGAAGGAAAACCATCAAATATGAAACCTTATCGACACTCTCATTACCAAGAAAGATTTCAAGGAAGAAAAGAAGGTGGATATCATCATTATCAAGGAAGAAGATGGAATACTTGTCGATATTCATGGAACAAGGCATCACAAAACCATTTTTCAACAAGCTATTATCAAAGACTATCAACCACTACAAATTGGAAAATTTACGACAACAATACATGGAATCAAAGGAAATAAAATTATGCAACAACTAGCCACCAAGGATTGAGACCGAAAATATTTGATTTTGGATGGATGGATCATAATCAATGGAATGAAGAAAGAAGGAACATAATAAAATCATATTACTTGGTTTCATCACATGTGAATCCTTTAATTGAAAATCCTTGAGGACAAAGCTTTTTGGAGCATACTATGCTATGACCCAAGGGGGGATATATGGGGGTTAAGTGTATATGATATGACCCCAAAGGGGGGAATATATGGGGCTAAATGTACATTTAATGTGTAAATTTATATGTAATAGGGTTGACCTAATAGTAAAGGGGTCTCATGTGTAGTGTGTGAATAGGTATATATATAGATCATGTATTCATTATTGAGAATAGGTGAATTGTGATGTGTGAATATAATTGGATATTTGGAGGAGGTTCTCCTATTATTTAAGGAATTATTGTATAAATAATATTGTTTATATATCTTGGAGTTGTGCTCCGTGCTCATATTGGTGTACATGGTCAATACTTTTGGTTTATTCTGATATCTTAAGTATTTGGTAACAAAATCTGAGAGACACAACCGGATTTCTCTTCTCCTTCTGATCCAAATTTTCCCAATATTTGGTTGACGTTCATGTAGGTGTAGTACCTGGATCTACAACAACCCAATGATCTTTGTTYACCAACARATCTTCYATCTTGAGCTTCCACAACTCGAAAMTTTTCCCATTAAATTTTTYGATATCTATTTTTGAACTTCTCGCCATTTCTTTTCACCACAAGAATCAATACCTTAAAGCTCCCACTATAACAAGGTTTGTCACGGAACTAGGCTAAACCCTTAGCCATAAAGGAATCCCCCTAAAGCCAATAACTACTCTAATACCAAATGTAAGTTTTAATCCTTTCACAGTAATGCAATGCAAACACATATTCTTAAAACAGAAAATAAAACAATGGAAATCACACATATACATAGAGATTTACCCTGGAAACCCAAATTAGAAAAACCAGCAACTTGTTTAGAGTTGCACCTCTGATTCTTATTCATCATCTCTCAACTTCATTGTTTACAATACAATATACATAGGATCTAACGGCATCCAAAACCCCTAATCCATTGACCTAGATTAGAATACAATCTGAATTCCTTAACTGGAATTAGAAAACCATGAGATAAGCCACAAATCCACCCATGCACCACAAAACCTCCAAAAGCGAAAACCATGTGCAAAAAAACCTCTAAAAACAAATACAAAAACTGCCCAAACAAAATTCATGGGATCTGCCCCACTTTGACTCCCCTTGTTGTTTATGGTGAAATGAAACATGTGGGATTGTTCGTGCAAAGAATATAACACATACCCAACACTTTGGCATTATCCAACCATTCTCAATGGACCTCAACAATCCAATCTAGCCCTAGTAAGGATAAGGAAAATAGAGACCCTTCATCCTTATATTTCCACAACATGGAATTGGCCATGAAATTATTCATTCCCTTCTTGTAGATGATATCATCATCATATCATAACATATTGGTAATCCACTTGTGAAACTTGAGTGAAGACAAACATTTTTTTCCAAAAAATATGTCAATCTTTGATGGTTCGTCTCGATCTAAAAATGCCTCCCAATTAGGTAAGGGCATTAGATATCCACTGGGTGTAGGGTGGCCATAATTTATCTCAAATGTAGAATCGCCCAAGATTCTATCACACAATTTTTTATTATTGAATTTCAATGGGTGTCCTCTTGCATCAACACTATGCCAATACCTTTACATGATGCATCACATTCCAAGATGAAATTCTTAGTGAAATTTGGCATGGCTAACACTAGGGTAGTACATGTAGATTTCTTTAAGTCTTACTCAGCTACATCATTCTAGATAACAGAATTCCTTTTGAGAAAGGATGTTAATGGGGTGATAATTCTACCATAGATATGCACAAGTTTTATGTAGTATCCAGTAATAACAATGAAACCACACAATATTTTCAATTTTTGGGGGTGTGGCTAGTTTTTCATTGCTTAAATGTTCTTGGGTTTAAGTTGCACCCCATCCTAAATAAAAATTTGATCCAAATGTTCCACTTCAAAATAACCAAAAGTTCATTTGGAATATTTAATGAACAAGTTGTTATCCAAGAGTAATTATAATGCTTGATCCACTTGTACCTCCTAAATTTTGTTGTAAATAAAAATATCATCAAATAAGATGATCACAAAGTTGTGGAAAAGAGTTGAAAAATCTTGTTCATGAGGCTCTAAAAGGATGGGGTATTGCAAAACTTGAAAGGCATCACTAGAAATTCATAATGTCCTTCACGTGTGAAAAAGGAAACATTAGGAAGTTCTACTTCATCAAAATTTGGGGATAAATAAAATGACAATCAAGTTAGTGAAGAAGTGTGCTTCATGAAGCTCATCCAAGAGGTAAACAATGACACAAATGGTGAATATATATTTGATTATCAGTTTGGTAAGGGTGCAAAAGTCGATACATCTATTTCAATAACCTTATTTCTTCAAAACCATGACCACTAGGGAGGAGCAAGTGCTCCTACTAGGATGCATGACTCTAACCACCAACAATTCATGAGATATCTTTTCAATTTCATTTTTTTGTGCAAAAAGATGGCAATAAGGATTCACATTGGGTGGTTGACTACCTTGAATCAATGGGTTTCCATGATAATGTTCTCCATGTGACTGGTGTAATTCATGGGGTGTTTCAAAGACTTGGTGATGTTTTTCCAAAACCAATAGAAAATCATGATGAATTACCTATGGGGAGTTATCCATATCTTGAATGGTATCAAATTAGGAAATAATGCCTAAGTGACCTTTCTTCGGGATATTTTCCATATGGTGAGAGTTGATGATTTCTATCAAACTTGCTAGGAGACCTTTGAGGATATGTTTATGTCCCTCCCTATTGAATCCCATGTATAACTCCTTGAAATCCATTGTAACAGAGTCCAATGTTTGCAACCATTATTCTCTTAGAACTACATCACACCCTTCCATTTCAATGGAAAATGTTTTTTATTTGAGGAAATATTTCCCCATTGGAGTTTCATATTCTCATCTTATTGCCACATTTCATAGTACCTCCATTATATATCATGATTTTGAAATTGTGCATCATATGGACATAACAATGTGTTTCTTCTACTATTCAATGATGGCTAGAATTGTGGGTGTTCTTGTCATTTAAAATAATTATCTTCCTATGATTGATATATCCAACCAACTTTAAGGTATAGGGAGCTACAATTCTTAACAAAGTATAGAGGAAAATTCGGGGTTACTCGCAAGGAGGTTCTTGAGTGAACAATGCATTAGGTGTAGTCTCTACAAAATATAGCTTGGTTGTTCCTTCCTCTAAGGTTTCCTCAAACTTAATCAATGGATCCATATCTATGATATAATAATGTATATTCCTTACATTTATGTCCTTCAATAATTTTTTCACAATGATGGCAAAGGTTTATATGTCAACATCTTGCCTCTTTTGTTGAGGTGGAATTATGGACCCAATAGGGTTGAGTGGAGTAGGAACAAAAGGGGGGTGTGGTCATGCAACCAAATTGGATTCTTTGTTCTGGGCCATGGCCACCAATTCATCCTTTTTGTTAATTGAGAGGCCTCTAATTACCAAATAGTGGGGTGGGAAAGTAATACTTATGCTTTGATCTCCTTCTTGACACCACGGATAAAACGCTCCTTGAATAACTCATTAGTCATACCGCATGTTCTAATTTCCAATCTCTCAAAGGAATAAAAAAATTCTTCCATTGTGTTCATTTGGCATAACTTGGTCAACATCCCTAAAAAATGAGTATCAATTTCAAATATAGAATTAATGGCCTTCAAAAATTAGTCACATGTAATGTACCCCTCATATTCCTTTTGATGTCATTACCACCATTGTCAATTCCCCTATCTAGATATAATACACCCACTTGAATTTCAACTATTCATCATCAATACCCTGGTGAGAAAAATAATGTTCCATTTGGCCCACCCATCCCATTGGATCGGAGCCATCAAAATTATTTAGATATACCTTAGGTAACCTATAGATCATATGGTGTTGAGTGTCATGAAATCATGGTCTACTTTGATGACCTTGACCAACTAAATATTCCTCGCTAGCAATTGAGCATAGACAATCATTCCATATATGAAATTGATTGTTGATGGAACTTTAGAGGAAATTTATATTGTGAGGTTGTTATGGAACATTATATATGAGTCAATAAGTTTCTCTGCCTTTTCTTCTAGGCCAGTGATTTTTTTCTTGATTCCAATGGATATCATGGGACCAATTAGGTCCACTAGAAGAGATATTGTTTAAATGCACTAATGTGATCAGCTTCAATAAAGGATTATTTTGGGCTAGGTCACCCGCAACGATTCAAGTAGGACTGGGGCCACCTCCAAAGTTTCGTTTACTATTGGAAGATTACTTGTATTAACAAAATTTTCAAATTTTAGATATGCTAGGTTCTATATGAATTCTGACAAATTTTAGATAGGGTCTTATGAGCAAAGAAATGTCAAGCACTATGGCTCTTTGATATACCAAAGGGTTTCCAATAATATTACTTGATCGATCCTTCACAACTCTAACTAAAGAGGATAAATTTCACCCTTACCCTACTACCCAGTTCCCCGGTATGTGAAAATGATTTCCCCAAGTTTTTCTCTTAGTGTACTCTAGCAACAAATGGATAAAAGGTTTTTTTAGTAGTGGTTTCATGTATGCCTAGGGGGCTTAAAATATACATGAGGGTACATGGAAGATCATATTTGTGAATAGATTTTGTCTAATTTAATACTATTTTCTAGGTACCTATAGAGGTGTAGAAGGGTTTCCAACCAGGTGACCCAACTTGTATTCCTTTTGTACATGATTCCTAGCCATAAGTTGACCGATTGAAAAATATATCTCTATGTTAATAGGTGTATAAATACGTCCTAGTCTAAAAGAAATTATCTAAAAATAAGGTGCATGTTCACATAATAAAGTTCTCTGATACCACCTATAGTGTACTTATATAGTAGAAATATATAATTAAGAGAAAATCAAAAGGAATATAAACTACAAAAATTAAATTTTAAAGAACAAGAGTATTAAACCTACAAAATAATAACCCTTGTATTGATCATCTAGAAAGAGAGCAATGTTCATAGGTCTCTTCGAAGGGGCAACTTCGAAATAAGCATAGCTTCAATGCAATGATTATAATTTGATAAAACATTACATAACATCCTACCTCTATAAATATTTTCTCACTACTCGAATTGTGATGTTCTTTATTAGTAAGTTGGAAGATGTAGAGAATAAATAATATATTTTACCCAAATTTATTGCAAAATTGATAGACCACAATTGCAATAGCAAAATAAAGAACCAAAATACAAAAAAATGTTATACCTTTATTGATGAGAGCAATGTTCACTTATCTTTTCAAGGGGGGAAACTCCAATTATAGTATACTTCACAAGGAATCTCATTGCATTACTTCTAATTCTTTATATAGTTCTATCTACCTCCTAGGAACATTCTAGAGAATGAACTTTTAGTAGGTGGAACCTTCTAGTAAGCCTTCTTATAATTATTTCCTTCGCACTACTACATGGGACTTATTTACTAGACATGGCCTCCATATATAGAAACCTATCTATATATTTAGGGGTTTAGGGTAGGATCCTAACATGCCCTCCCCATTAAAAACAAACATTGTCCTCGAGGTCGTAGATGATGAAATTTATGAAGGATCTTCATTGGTTCCCATGTGGCATCCTTGGACGATGTATCCTTCCATTGTATCAAGACCTCCTGGATAGTGTGTTGGTGGATATGACACTCTCTTTTGTTGAGGAAAACCTAGAGATACAACCAAATGGAACCTTCTTCATCTAGTTCTATAAGGCTAGTTCAAATATGGAAATTAGATCCGACCACTTTCTTTAAGGAGGAGACATGAAGGATTGGATGAATTCTATAGTGGCTTAGAAGTTCCAATTTGTAATCCACTTTCCCAATAGGTTTGAGGGCCTTATAAGGCCATAAAAATTTGGAGAAAGATTTTGGTGGTGGTTATCTTTGAGGGGGATCTACTTATAAGGTTGTAAACAAAGAAACACCTGATCCCCTCCTTCAAAATGGTGATTGGAATGATGTGGACCAGTCTATTTTTTCATTATATTCTAAGCCATTACTAGAATATTCTTGAGATTGTGGATGATCTGAATTATGCTAAGAACAACATGAAGGTAGAGATATAGCTAGGAAACACATAGATATATTGAAAGAAACATAGTAATACAGTTGAACTCAGATTCTATCAATGAATGGAAAACAAAAGATTGTAAAATACAAAGTACACAAACTAGCTATAATGGTGGAAGCTTATCCCCAAAGAGGGTGGGCTATGCTCACTTGAAAGAAGTTGATTACATAGAGGCCAAAAAGGCCTTTTAACATAAAGCATCAATGAGAAAACCCTAAATATCCAAAACCCTAACCCTAGAAGATGAAACGCCAAAAGGTTTGTGGGCCCTGATGTGGTTAGTTGATACAACTACATATTAGGCACTTTCGCCCCCAAAAAAATGTCATTTAGGGCCTCAAAACATCCTTGGAAGTTTGGGACACAAAAAATTGTAGAAGAACTTCCAATATGTGGAACCATTCATAATTAGTGGAGAAAGTGGGTGGCCACCAGTATCCACCCAGATTAGTGGATAATGTTGGCCTAATATGTGAGGGTTTTTTCAACATATTTCATCTTAGAGACTCTTGGAAAGTAGGATAACACTGATGGGGTATTTTGGCCATGGAAATCCTCAAAGGGAGTCATTTAAGTGGTGCCATGATAAGTTGTCTTGCACCACCATTTTACTATGGGTAACCATTAAACCTATTGGGATTCTTGTGTTGAAGGAAGGCACCTCAAATATGCTTCCAAACCCTTGTTGGTGGGCTTGAATATAACCATCAATATAGGGGTGATAGGTGGTGCTAATATGCATTTGAGTGCCATGGAGATGAAACAACTCTTGCCAAAAATTGCTAGTGGAAGTGGGGTCACAATCCATCACAATAGGTTGTGGCATACCATGGAGTGTAAATATACTATCCATGAAGACTTGAGTGACCATGGAGGATTTAAATGGGTGATGCAGAGCACAAAAATGAGCATATTTGGAAAGGAAATCAACCACAACCATGATGACAGGTTTATTTCCAAATTTGGTTAACCCCAAAATGAAGTCCATAGAAATGTCAATCCATATAGTTGGAAAAATGGGTAAAGGTTGTAGTTTACCTAGAGGCTTCGTTGTTGATCCTTTCATACGTTTTATGAAATCTTGAAAGACCTAATACTAGAGAGGCATTGAATTAAAACAACATTTTTTATTTAAAGGTGGATTGTTTGTTCAAATGCAAATGTCATTTATAGCGAATCTCTTCATTTTCCCAAGTGTTTCCCTAATATGCATGGGGTTCCATTTGAAGTTGTTGTATCAGGTGATGCAGGAGCATCACCAGCATCAAGCGAGCGTGGGGATAGATGCCAACGCATTTTGGCACATGATGAAATTGTTTGAATGTTTTGACGTTGGATGTGCCAAACGTAAATGAAACAATTAAGGAAGGGCGTACTTATAGATTGTAATCAGACCTTGAGCGACCCTCTCTCGTCTGAAGGACTAAGAGGCATTTATGCTAGTAAATGTAAGTAGGTAGCTTTGAATTTTTAGATTAGACAGTTTTAGGAGCCGGAGGGAAAACAGATATAGACACCCTCATTGTATAGTTGTAAGATTATTATGTCAATTAAGCATAGAGCATAGAGAAGAGAGCAGAGAGCTGTAGTTGAAAACACCCATGTACAGAGATTTGAATTAATAGAAAGATCTTCGATTCAAATTCATGGTGTCATATTTATTCTCTGTGTATGCATGTTGAATGTTATGCTCATGGATGTTTACTTTCTATTATACATTTGTTTTATATGTTGTGTATATGATTTTATGCTTTGTGTTTGAAGTCTGAGAGAAAGTGAGGAATGAGTTTCAATTGTTTCTCTGTCTGAGCAAGAATTTTCCTGCAAGGAGTGCAATGAAATTGTCCGCAAGGAGTGCATTGATGGGTTTAGAGTTTAGATCTCTGAAAGCTTAGGAGGGTTAACATTATTCTCATTCTCGCAGAAGTGCAAGTTGAGCACAGGAGCCATGCAAGGAGTGCGCAGGCTGAGCGAAGTCTCAGGAGCCATGCAAGGAGTGCGCAGGCTGAGCGAAGTCTTAGAGTTACAACCTGAGCGAAACTGTTAAAAGAATGTTGTCGCAGAGTGTGCGCAGAGTCGAAGAATTCGATACTTGGAAGTATTGAAGGGTTGCCGCAAGGAGTGCGTGCAGAAGTCTTTTTAAGACTCAAAGTTTGTGGTAAAAGCGCAGAAGAGTTAGTGCCTTGAAGTATCTGAAGGAAGCGCAGCGCCATTGTTTTGTTGGTGGATAAGTTCTGTGGAAGAACACTTTGTTCATTTCACGGAAATCGTTAAGGAGGAATTAGACGGTCGTAATTCTCTGTGGAGAATTCACGAAGTCCCGCGAGCCATCAGATCTCGCAAACAAGTGGGGGGATTATGGTGGCTGCTATTCTGAAGCTCAAGCGCAAGGGAAACCAGAGTTGTTGATCAAGATCAACGTGGACTGTTGGATCTACCCCTGAAAGTTCATTTTAGGAATTCATGGGTCGAAGGACCGAAGCTTCGACGTTTGGATTCGCGAAATCATGAAGTCCGAAACCCTGACAAGGAGGAAAGTTTTGTTGTGGGACCCGCAGTGACAACGTGTCGAAATTTTGGCATTTCGGCATATCAGAGGATAAGAGGTCGAGACTTTGTCCCGAAAGTCGCGAAGTTGCGAGTAGCAAGAATGCGAGGAGAAAAATCAGCATCGCTTCTTAGAGTTTCGTGAAAAGAAGGTGCCAAGATTGGACGTTGAAACTCGCGAAGCGGCGAGTAGCGAGAGGCACTAGCAGTTAAGCCTAGTCAGTGGTCACGCATGGAGGGCACTGAAAAAGGAGAAGTTGTACCCATTTCGCGATCTCGAGTATTGCAAGATTAGAAGGGAAAAGTCGAGAGTCACGACTCGCGAACTCGCAAGATTGTGAGTTGCAAGAAGGACCTGTGGATCGATTAATTTGTGATTCTAGCAGGGAATCTAAAGAGCCAATTCAGCTTGAGGGAGATAAAGAACGATCCTGTGAGTGGATCTTGGCCCGAGGGCCGATAGGTCTGCGTCAGTTGGTATCAGAGCACAGAAAGGTTTCTTTTCTTTTTGTAGTAGGGAAAAGGAAGATTCACCATGCCGCCGAGAAGAAGGGACAGGAAAACACCCAATCAACCAGAGGAAAGGGAAATATCAAGAAGAAGAGGCAGGTAGATTCCTGATCCAGCCATGGAAAGAGAGATGCGTGATTTACACGCCAGACTTGAGGACATGGAGATAGCACAGAGGCACACAGTCGGTGCTGGGGATCTTAGTGATTCTGAAAGTGAAAATGAAGTTGAACATGAAGGGGAAGAAGTTGCAGCCGAAGATGCAGCAAATGAACGCCTACTCAGGGATGTTGCAAGGATGGGTGCTAGGGCAAAAATGGACATCCCAGTATATGAGGGAAATCTGGATGTTGAAGAGATTCTAGACTAGATTAGAGCTCTGGACACTTATTTTGACTATGAATATGTCGAGGAAGACAAGGAAGTCAAGCATGTTGTCACAAGATTGAAAGGACATGCAACATTGTGGTGGGATGAACTACAAGCTGACAGATGCTGCAAAGGCAAGTAGAAAATCAAGAGTTGGGATAGGATGATCACGAAGATGAAGGCGAAATTCATTCCCAGGGATTACCAGATTACTCTGTTTCGAAGAATGCAAAATTTGAGACAGAAGCTGATGACAGTGAAGGAATATACTGAAGAATTCTACAGGCTGAACATCAAGGTAGGTCATCAGGAAAGTGATGATGAAAAGGTTGCCAGGTACATGAATGGCCTGAAATACAACATTCAGGATGAGATGAGAATGATGACCATCTGAATGGTGGAATATGCTTATCAGATGGCTCTAAAAGCTGAAGAGAAGCTGAGCCAAAAACAAGGTCAAAGAGGTCGAAGCAGAAGTCAAGCCAGAGGCAAATCAGTTGCCCAGGATAGAAATCAGAAACCCAAAGAAGACGGGAAGAAACCTCAGACTCAGACTGAGAGAGGTGGAAGTTTGCAGAGAGGGAAGCATACCGAACAGAGAGGTCAGTATGCATATGGAAACATTTTTCCTCATACCAGAGGTAGAGGAAGAGGAAGAGGTGGAGTGATAAAATGCTTCACATGTGGAAAGAATGGACACAAATCTTATGAATGTACAGATAAGAAGAAAGAAGGTGGTGAG
>JASDQU011508342.1:0-20125 GCA_032191745.1 Picea mariana
GTTTGGTTTCCTTACGAGACCTTAGGGCGGCCAACGGAGCCGTTAAACTCGTCAGGGTGGTCCATACCAAATGGATTGTGTTATTTAGACAACCCCAGACCGGTTCCACTCTCCCAGTTGACGGACGGTCAGTTTCGCCCGTCAACACAAAGCTATGTGATCCACCTAGGTATGATGGATTGACTGATATAAGTTTTTTTCTAAACAAATTTGAGTTACAGGTACCCGAACAACAAAGGTTTTTTGTAAAATATGCTTTTCTAAAAGTGACTCTAGCCAGATGGTGAGTTGCACATAGTGAGGGGATGAAAAACTAGTCACAGTGTAGAAGGATAATGCATGTGATATTTGGTACTAAGATAGAAAATATTATGCAGAAGTATACAGGGGAGATTGATCCATCAAGTCACGTTGACAAGTGAAAAACCTTATGGATTTTAGTCCTGGAAACATAATGGACAAACATATTTATACATACAATGGACACACATATTTATACATACAATGGACATAATTCCGAAGAACTGGTATTTGGAATAGGAATTTCACAGAGAGATAAGAATATGGGACAACTTGGTCTAGTGTTTCAAGGTCACATTTACGTTTGAAAATGAATCCCCATTAACAGATGTAGTGCTAAAGGCTAATCTAACCAAAATATTTTTAGTAGAAGGGGATATGGAGGTGGTACTAGTTTGCAATGTGTACCTAGCTTCGATGATTTTCCATGAGTTATTGGAGTGCTACAATGTTTATAAGAAAGAAAATGATGAAGAAGATCTTGAGAATGTACAATTACTTGAAACAGAAGGAGAACAAGTAGTAGAAGGGCCAAATATTGAGTCTGCCACATATACAAAGCCCATAAAGACACAGAAGGTAACATTGGGATGAAAGAGAATCCAAAGTTTGCACAGATAGGGGATTACAGGAGTGATGAGATAATAGAGAATATTGCAGACTTACTATGTGAATATCAGGACCTAATCCAAACTACAATCTCGAAGATGAAGGGGATAGTTGGGGACTTAGGTGAGATGAATATTTTGTTGAAACTAGGTGCTAATTTAGTGTGATAGAGACCTTACAGGTTAAATACGAAGTACAAAGAGAAGGCAAAAGATGAAATAGATAGAATGTTGGATGCAGGGATCATTGAACCTATGGAGGAGTTAGAGTGGATCAATCCAATGGTAATTTAGGAAAATAATATAGGAGGAATCATGATTTCCATGGATATGAGGAAGTTGAATGATGCATGTTTGCATGACCCATTTCCAACACCATTCATTGATGAGGTACTGGAGAATGTATCAGGCAAAGGAATGTACTCTTTCATATATGGATTCTCGGGTTACCATCAGATACAAATTATGCAAGAAGACCGATACAAAACTACTTTCATGAGAAAGTGGGGAAGTTATCAGTATATAATAATTCACTTTGGAATGAATAATTCCCCAGTAGTGTTTTCCAAAGTTGTGGTTGCAACGTCCAAGGAATTTATTCATAAGTTCCTTGAAGTGTACTTGGATGATTGGATTGTCTTTAGTCTACTGAAGGATCACATAGAAGTACTCAGTATAATGTTGGATAGGTGTGGATAGTTCCATATTTCACTAAAATTGAATAAGTTTATTTTTTGTGCATCGTTTGGAATTTTGTTGGGCCATGTCGTCTGCAAGCAGGGATTACTAGCCCATCCAGCCAAGATTTCAGTAATTATGTATTTAGAACCACCTACATCAATCAGACAACTAAGGGAAAATATGGGTAACACAGGGTATTATAGGAAGTTTATAAAAGGATATGTGCAGATCACATCACCAATGGAAAAGTTTTTGAAGAAGGAAGCGAAGTTACAATGGAACGAAGATTGTTAGAAGGGTTTGGATACCTTAAAGCAAAAACTAGTGACAACACCGATTTTAATTTTTCTGGATTGGAACAAGGAGTTCCATATTCATGTAGATGCATCTTCCATATCTTTGGGTGAATTAATATCTTAACTAGGGGAGGCAGACATAGATCACCCAATTGCATTTGCTACTAGGAAGTTGTCCATAGCAAAGAATAATTACACCACTACAAAATGAGAAGTATTGGAATCAGTATATGTGCTACAAAAGTTCAGAAAATATTTATTTGGATCTCACTTTAATATGTACATAGACCATTATGCTCTAAAATGCTTAGTGAACAAGCCGATGTTGGGAGGGAGAACATGTATATGGATATTGTTATTTTAGGAATACGACTTTGATGTTGTGGTGAAACCATGGAAGTTGAATGTAGGACCAGATCATCTATCACGTATATTATCAAGAGAAGATGCATGCAATTTAGACGACAACTTACCAGATGTAAAACTATTTGTATTCAAAATGGTGGATGATTACTTCTCGAACATCATGCAATTTTTAACTACAGGAATGGCTCCATCAGACATGACAATGGAGTAGAAGAAACAGTTGTTAGTTAAAGAATATAGTTATCAATTAATTGCAGGCAATTTATACAATTTGGGAGAATACAAAATATTAAGACGATGTATGTTGGAACATGAAATATCTATGATACTAGCAGAAGTGCATGAGAACATTGCAGAAGGACATTATGCAGGGAAAGAGACTACACAAATGATTTTTTGTGCAGGGTTCTGGTGGCCCACACTTCAAAAATATGCTAAGGAATATTTCCAGTCATGTGATGTATGTAAAAGAGTGGGAAATCCATCCAGGAGGGATGAAATTCCTTTAAATGGCCCATAGGTTATGTTGGAAGAATTTCATAAATGAACCAGAGACTTTGTGGGGCCAATCAACCCACAAGAAAGAAGATCAAGGGAAATGTACATAATTACTACGATGAAGTATTTGAATAGATGGGAAGAAGAAACACCAACCACATACTGCACCATAGATACTTCTGCGAGATTTTTGTTTGCAAATGTAGTCACATGATTTGGATGTCCACACATATTACTCAATGATCAAGGAACACACTTCCTAAATAAGGAAAATGCAACATTGACTAAGGAGTTTCAAATTCATCATTAGAAGAGTACCCCATATCTTTCTTAGGCCAATGGGATAGTGGAAGCTTTCAATAAAATACTGGAGAATGCTTTGACAAAGATCTGCAATGTAGGGAGGGATGATTGGGACTTAAGAGTTCTTTCATTTTATGGACTTACAGGACTACATGTAAAAAGATAATAGGATATATACCTTTCAGGTTGGTCTATCGAAAATAAGTAGTGATGCCAATGGAGTTTGTTTTACCTAGCACGTGCATTGAAAAAATCACTGATCTTTCAGACTCACATGCAATAAAAGAGAGATTGTCACAGTTGGTACAACTTGAGGAAGATCGGTTTTTCACAGATTTCGTCAACAAGTTGAGAAGGAAAGAAGGAAGGCAGGACATGATCAACACATTAAAAAGAATAAGTTCCAAGTGGGAGAATTAGTATTACTTTATGACAATAAGTTTATGCAACATCTAGGGAAGTTTTGAATGCATTGGTTAAGACCCTATGTGATTCCACATGTGACAAAGGTAGGTGTTGCGTAGTTGGAAACCTTGAATGGATAATTCATTGGAGGAATGGTGAATGGAAGTCGTTTGAAACTCTATAGAGATGGTTGACAATATGCACAGTAATGTGGACTACACTAGACCACATGTATTATAGCAACTGTACTATAGTAGGAAGGAAAAACACACAAAACATAGAAAAAGTATAAGAAAGAAGAAAAACCAATAAAAATTGGATATAGAAAAAGAAAAATATTATAGAGTACCAAGGAATAAGAAATTGATTAGAAGGAACAATTATTGCACCTCGGGATGGAAATGCACCAATTAAGACAATAATACACAAAAGAGAAATATCACGAAGAAGAAAATGTTGAAGTGAGAATAATTGCGCAATATGGTACTGACTGGACCGTTAAAAGACATTAAAAAAATAAAACGATGGCTAGAAAGTGGTATTGACAGGTCATAAAGATTCCATATAATATTAGATGGTAAAATACATTGAAAATTACGACAGATTGGTAGTACGAGGACAAAATCACACAAAGGATTTGGTAATAAAGTCACATTTATTTAACCATTCATCAACCACATTGGTGGATTGGAGAAGTTAGTTAAGGCATGAAGAGACATGAACAGTTGGAAAGAGGGTGCAAAAGAAGTTGAGAGTCGCAAAGCGAGAATCATTGTTACTAAGAGTTGCATGCAAGATAGAGTGAGCCATAGAAAATCAGAGTGAACTAGAGTGACTCAGAGCCAAACTACACCCTCTCCAACACACACACAAAGAAACTAAATAAACCTGTCACATGAAGCAATGGCACCGCCGAAGGTCGGAGTGCCATTAACAATGGCACATAAGAAATTGAAATGACCATTAGCTTCACCAGAGGTCTAGGAAACACATGGAGCTTTGTCTTCACAAGAAAGCTTCCACAAGGATAATATCCCACCAAGGAAATACAATGCACCACAAGTCAAAGTACCAAGAGATGGGAAATACTTGATGGAAACATTATCAATCCCGCCTGTTGTAAGTAGTGAAGGGGACATGCTCGACAATTTTACCTCCTTCAAAATTGTACACCAAGATATCATAGAGGAGAAGAAGTTTCCTGAGTGGGCTAGGCAAAAACACTTGTGCACTAAGAGCATGTTGGGAACATGATATATAGTGTTGGAAATGCAGGTGTGGGAAATAGGACTCAAGAAATTGGGAATATTGAACCTATTGGATGTTCCACACTTTAGATGCAGCCTAGAAATCAATGATTGTGTTAAGTTACTCCTTAGTTGCATCCATGGTGGTACACTATGACTTGAACCAC
Source organism: Picea mariana (assembly GCA_032191745.1). Classification (NCBI taxonomy): domain Eukaryota; kingdom Viridiplantae; phylum Streptophyta; class Pinopsida; order Pinales; family Pinaceae; genus Picea; species Picea mariana. The sequence goes on from JASDQU011508342.1 coordinate 4,872, forward strand.
CAGTGTCAATTTATACTGCATTGATTGCGTAGATCAAAGGGATACAGAAAGAAGGAGAGGATCTGACCACCTTGTTCAACAAACCAAGGGAGAGGGGCCTATCAAAATCCATGAAGGAGAAGTTTCACACATTTAGGGGGAAAGGGGGATTGGATGTCATGAACATCAATGATGACAATTTTTGGTTTGTGATGTAGGTATTGGCCTGCGAATTGTTGCATAAGTGTCGCAAGGAAAAAGTATAGGCCAGAATTATCACAAATACAAAAAAATGATTAGAAGGGGTCCAAATGAATTGGGCCACCTTATTGTTCAATACATTTTTGACAGACTGTATCGAGGCCCGGGAGAAGGGTACAAAACTTCATTATGATTGGATTTTGATTTTGATTGCACTAGTAGGATGGAAGGAACTGGGCTATTAACAATGTATGGGAAAAAAAGGTATAGGTAGTATGGCTGTGAGGTATGCCAACTTATGGAATATGACAAACTGAAGGAGGCAATAGGACAATAATTTTACATTTTTTGTATAATTTGATAACACCGAGTATATAATATAACATACACCATGCATCATAGCTGATATAGTAGAAACCTACAAGGATATTGTGCGGTTCAAAGAAGGGATGAAACACATGTACATTCAAGAAAAGAAGGATCATGTGCAACAGTGGCTTCCAACCAAATACAGGTTGACAACAAAGGATGTATGATTGATTTTGAATGATTGAGAATATGGGTGGAAATCCATGATAGAAAAATGAGACACCCAAAATATGAAGAAGAACAAGACAAGGGGGATGAAGAACTGGATGAGGGGCAGGGGAATGACTAGAACAATGGAGAGGGAAACAAACCTGGACCATCAACAAAAAAGGCACAACAAAAATTACCCATAGAAGGAGTGAAATGAAAGGATAAGGGGAAGGAGCCAACAAGAGATGCATGCAAGAAGATCAAAGTGCATAAGACACCCCCAGTCTAGAAGGTGCAAGATCAATTTGTGACACTACAACAAATTTTGAATATAGCCAGAAGAAAATTAGAGCACGGAGTGGGTGGAGAATCAAGCAGGAGTTCGGTAGAGGAAGAACATATTGTTCATCTAGTCTTGATTGATCTAGAAGAGGGGCATCATATGTTACAAATAGGGATATATCCAATTGAGTTACCAATGCCCGAACTATAGGAAAAGATGAAGAAAGTGAGCCACTTGAACATATTGGTATCATGGATTCCCATACACTTATTACAAATCTTGAAAATAGGCATTTTTCATGAGATCAAGCTCTGAGGAGATGAAGCACACCGAGAAATGACCAAAGTAATCAATGAAAATGCTCATTTGCATCAACAATATGACATTGCACTCCAACAAAAGAGAGAGTTTGAAGGAAGAGTAGAGGAAGCAATGGAAGACAAGAATGAGGCCAAGGAAAGGTTAAGGAAAGATCTAAAGGAAAAGGATGAAGCTGAGATTATGGCACAGAAGACACAAGCATTTGTCTAGAAGTTATACAAGGAAATTAGAGAAGTCTCGATAGTAGTAGAGGATACTATGAAAGAGAAGGTATTGAATATTGGAGAAGTAACCAAAGGATTCCGATCAAATATTTTTATTTTTTAAGTAAAAAAGGAAGTTCCGTCTATATTAATTGGAAAAAATTGCAGTTGTCCTTAGGCTACCATACGTTCCACCACTGAAGATTACACTGAAACGGTGTCATCACTTGTTCAAAACAGACAGTTTTCCCTCAGTCTTTCCCGAAGGAAATCAGGACTGATGGGATATCATTGTGTGAACTATGGCTATTGTCTTACAGAAAATAACTGAAAACATGCACAGAAATCTAAAAGTTGAGACTGGAATCTTAATCAAGACCATGGAAGTTACCCGATGGCATCATAGGTGGCATCCCCATCCTCAACATTTTTCTTAGCTGGCATTACAAAAAGTTGCTCACAACTTGGGCATCTCCACCCTGTTAGCATGTTGGAGAAGGCATCATACAAAATATCCAGACGTTGACCCATGAGGATGCCATGGTGGATTTGTCCCACCATCTAGCCCCGCAGATCAAAAAACAATTCAAGGTGCTTCAGGTGGAAGAAAAGTGGTGGGACACACAACTCATTCTGCATGGAAGAGATGGGAGGTGGCGTGAATACCATGCCACCCTCCCTCATCATGTCTCCCTGATTCATTTCCTCGGCCTCGCTTGGAGCCACTTCTCTATGTTGTTCCATGGTTGCTTCCCTGCCGGCGTCCTCCCCCCATTCACCTTCCATGCTATCGTCCAAGCTGTTACCAGCTACTGAGATTGTTTTTTAAGAGGCCACATCTTCCGGTATCTCCTCCCCTATCAAACATGTGTGGAGTTCTTCGTTTTCTTGTTCGCAACCTTGTTGTTTTGTAGTGGCAGGAATGGGGGCCTCATCTCGAAAATCTATTGGTGGGTTCCAATTGTCAGGCACCATGAAGAGGAAATGCTCCGAGGGCACCTGAAATGGCTCCTCCGAGATAACTTATTCAACATAGGCCATTGGCCCCACTGGGATAGCTTCTTCAACAAATGCCTTGGGAGGCATTCTGAGCATAATCATTTTGTGTGTGATTTGGGTCCTGGCCATGGAGAGCACTCGTTCCATTATTTGGAGCCTCCTCCTTCAGGAAACAAAGGCGTACCAGGCGGTGCCATGACATGGATTCCCCCTTTCGCGTGGCATCAAGGTAAAAAAGTAGGTAGAAAATGTGCAGAGGATGGAGTATTCACTGCTGCAAATCTCATCATTGCAGAGCTGGTGTAGGGTAAGGATAAAATGGAGGAAAGCATGTCTTAGACACAACAAAAGTGGGAGGGACAAATGGATGTCCAGCTCCATTAAGTCCCTCTCATAAATGAACTACATCACTTGACTGCTCACGTGACGGGTGAGTCCTCTTTCAGGTGAGAGGCAGTTGGAGCCAGTTCCCATCCTTAATGCTGAGGGGATGGGAGTTGGTTGGCCTCATTTATGGCCAGGCCTGGCTCTGCTCCAGGTGTCTCCTTTGGTCTACGTGGCACCCCATCCAGGGGTAGTAAGTCAATGTTGGTGAGGTCTTGGAAACATTTTGAGAGATCATTGCAGGTGGAAGTTTGAGCCTTCCAGTGAGTATGTTCCATATCGGTGTTGATCCCTTCATTTGATACACAGTTCGCTACTTTGTTTTCTTCCCTCTTGATGTGAGAAGGGATAATGATAAGGTTGGGACAGAGAAGTGATCCGAAGTCTTCCAGAATTCCTGAGAGACACCAACTAGGCGATATTTCTGAAGGATGTTCACCATGGAGAATTTTGGTTATGAGCTAAATGATAATCTAAGGGTCCCCCTCCACGATGAACCTTTGGTAATGATTATCAACTACTACCTTGAGGCCTCTTAGTAGACTTAGAATTTTAGCTTCATTGTTTGTATTATCACGCAGGAAGCCTACTATGAGGTGAAGCATCTTGTCATTTCAATTTCTCAGAATTGTCCTGTAACTCATTGGTCCTGGGTTTCCTTTTGAGGTGCTATCAAAATTGATCTTTATGAAGCCCGTTGGAGACGGAGACCAAGTGCTTGGGCTACAAGGAGGGCATCTGACCATAGTCATGGTGGCCTATTTATGCATGCTAAGATTTCAATTTTGAAATATTCCCCTCTCCGTTGGATTGCATATCAGGTATTCAGGGGTCCACAACTTACTTTTGATTGTTCATGAATAAATGTTGCTATTCTCTCCCAAACTGAGGAAGGAGGAGAAGCTTTTGAGTGGAAAATCCTTTTGTTTATTTCCTTCCAGACCTGCCAAAGAGTGAAGCCTGGGAGAAGCTGCCAAATACGCTCAAGAATTGGATTGTGAAAAGAGATCGAGTCCCAGTTATCTAAGGTATCCCTGACACTGTTTTTGTTTCGATTAGAGTGACGCATTGTTTGGGATCCTCGGTCCCAAATCCATTGGTTGTAGTGACATATATTGAGAAGGTGTTCCATTGTCTCCTCTTGTTGTTGGTAGAGGGTGCAGATTGAAGGGCCTATAAAGCCCCCTTTTTTTAGGTTGTCCCGGGTGAGGATGTGGTTTTCTACAGTGAGCGAGAGAAATGTTGAAACTTTCGGCTAGAGGGCGAAGCTCCAAATTCTTTTCCAGATGCTCTACTTAGCATGATGCTGGTAGTTCCCCTGTAGATGGTAAGATTCCTTGACTTAGAAGTTACCTATTGTAGAGTACTCCCATCTAACAATGTTCGGACCTTCCTGAATTGGGATTTTCCTGTGGCTTGCGCAGGCTTGCCAAGTTTGGAGATCCACTTACCCTGAGAGCTAAAGTTCCTCATTTTCTGTCCTCCATTACGGCTAGGTCATGTTCCTTTCCGTTGTTCTCCATAGATATTTGACCCATTGGAAGGATTCCTGTTGTAGTTCTTTTGTGAGGGGGCTAAGTGCTTCCAGATTGACTAGAGGTGTTTGTTGTTGCCAGGAGTCCTTCCAGAATAATGCACTTTCCCCACTCCTGATTTCCCAGAAGGCATGATTCTGGAATAGAAGGCGATTTTGTCAGGCCATGTTTCAAATGTTGGAGCCCTTGATTTGGTCATTGAATTGGATTAACTGATCAACTCAGGTGGTCGGGGCATACTTTTGTTTCCAGAGTTGTGCCCATAGTTCAATGGGATGCTTGAGCCATCGCCACCACATTTTGGCTCCCATGACTTGATTTAGCTTTCCAAGGTCGCGAAGACCTAGGCTGCCTAGATTTTTGGGTTTGTGGAGCTTCTCCCAGCTTACCAAAGCCCATTTTTTGTTAGGAGTATGTCCATTCCATAAGAAGTTTTGTTGGAGGCCTCTGATTTCTCTGATAATCGATTTGGGCGCTGCCAGGGTAGTGAAGAGGTAGGTAGGAAAGGCTTGAAGGACTTCCTTAAGGAGTACTAGTTGAGCCACAATGTTTAGAGGTCTGAAGGTCCAGTTAGTGAGCTTATGGGAGATGGATAGAAGCAGGTTGTCCCATGAAATAGAGTGTGTTGGCTCTCCCGTCAGGGGGATGCCTAGGTAGTTGGATGGAAGGGAGCTCTTGGGTATGCCAAGGAGGTGGGAAACATGATTTTGGACAACGATCGACGTATTGAAGAAGTAGAGCTTCGATTTGTCAAGGTTAAGAGCCATACATGAAGCTTCCGCAAAGTCATAAATAATGGAGTTGATCTTGTTGCCTTCGCACGCCGTGGGAGTGTTCATAAGAAGGGTGTCATCGACAAACTTGTTGTGCGAAGGTCCAGGTTGGAGATTGTAGAGGGGAAGGCTAAAAAGGGATCCTTCCAAGATTGCTGCCTTGATGTAATGTCCTAGTCCTTCCACTATCAGGACAAAGAGGAAGGGAGAGAGAGGGTCTCCTTGTCCGATGCCTCTGGTGGGGGAAAAGGGATGGGATGGGACTCCATTGACCAAAATTGAGAAAAGGGGCGAAGAGGTGATCTTGAAGATCCAATTCACCCAAAGTTTATGAAATCCAAAGGCTTCGATCATGGAGCAAAGGTATTTCCAACTTAGTCTATCGAAATCTTTTGAAAGGTCGAGTTTGATGAGCATGCCTGGAGTTTTGGTCGTCTTTAGTGAGTAGATCACCTCGTGATCTAGGATGATGTTGTCCATGATCTAACACTCTTCCACATAGTTATCTTGTTCTTTGGAGATGACAAAGGGGAGGATTGGCTTTAAGCGTGTGGCTATTAGCTTAGTGATTATTTTGTAGATGAAGTTGCAAAGGGAAATTGGCCTGAACTGCTTTGGATGAGTGACTCTCTCCCGTTTTAGGATGAGGGTGAGAAAGGTGGTGTTGAGGGCCGAGAGTACCTGGCCCGGGGTTCTATATTCCTCCACAACTTACCAGACTCCTTCCCTTATTAAGTCCCAACAATGATGTAAGAAGTTCGTGGTGAAGCTATCGGGCCTTGGCGATTTCCCTGAGGGAATTTCCTTGATTGCATGGTCCACCTCTTCTTGGTTAATGGGTCTCATTAAGGCCTCATTCTGATCTTGAGTAACCAATGAGGGTATATGCATGGTTATTTTATGTATTGCGTCCTCCCTATTCTAGTTAGTTTATGTGAGAAGTTCTTTGTAGTAGGTGTTCAGCTCCTCGGCTATAAGGTTGTGTTGGATTTCCTTAAGCATCCTCCAGTTTGGTTATCTGATTGATGTATCTATGGTGCACCAGAGTGCAGTGGAAGAACTTTGTGTTCCTCTCGCCCTCTTTGAGCCATTGTACTCTGGATTTCTGGTGCCACAAAATTTCTTCTTACTTTTTCCGGTCCTCTAATTCCACTTGGAGTTCCTCCTCTTCTTTCATTAGAGTTGGGGACCTGAATTCAAAGATGAAATTTTTTTGTAGGGCTGCCAGTCTATGTTCAATTTCCTAGATGCATTGGAATATGTTTCCAAAGGTAGTTTTGTTCCATAGATTCAGGTGTTGATTGAAGTTTTTAAGGCTTTGTTGGAATCTATACATGCAGGTCCCATGATCTATTTCTACCTCATCCCACCAGTTCTTTGCGAGTTGATGGAAATCAAGGTGAGAAAGCCATAATTTCTCAAAGCGGAAGGGTTTGGGCTTGGGGGTGTCCCCTGTGTCTAGACAGAAAGAAATGGGCTAGTGATCCGATCTTGCTTTTGGTAGGATATTGGCTTCCATGGTATGATCCTCCTCTAAAAGGGCTTCCTTTATAAGGAAGTGGTCTAGACGGCAAGCCACTTGTTGGTGACTTGAGCTACGATTGGACAAGGTAAATATCCCATTTCGGGTTTCAATATCAACTAGGTTTAACTGATCAATAAGTGATTTGAACTTACCACTTTCTTGCTCTAGCCTCTTGATTCCTCCGGTTTTCTCCTCCAGCGTCAGGATCATATTGAAGTCACCTCCCAAGACCTAGTTGGGCATGTTAAAGAGCATCATGATGTGATCAATTCTTTCCAGGAAGATTTCTTTGTCGTGTGGTATTTGCGGCCCATAGACATTAGTGATGGTTCCTTCCTTGGTTGACCTTGTGACCATAAAATGCACCATGAGTGTGCCTATGGTGGATAAGGGCCGACTTAGTGTGACAGTTTTACGATTCCATAGGATGGCTAGTCCTCCGGAAGCACCTGTGGAGTCGGAGTGAATGAATTCGCATCCACGCCAGCTTTGGCGAAAGATGGTTTCAGCTTCTGTTCCTGTGCATTTAGTTTCCTGTAGCAGGAGGATATATGGGTTTTCTTCCCTAATGCAGTCTGGGAGGATCCTCTATTTGGATCTGCCGTTGATTTCTCTGATATTCCAGGTGAGTATATTCATCATGAGGAATGGGGAGGTGGGTGGAGGTATCCCTCTGAGAGCATTTAGATCTGTCCTGAGTTGAGCATGAGATTTCCTGCTTCTTTTATTAGCTGCTGGGATGATTTGTGTCCCCTCCTTTTGTTTTCCCATGGCGCTTGCTTTGATTTTGTGCTTGGATCTGAGGCTATGCCCAATCGGGATATTATCTAGCTGTGGCATTGATGAATACTTTGTGGACTTTTCGGAGTTGTTCTACAGGGATGGTTTGCAGATCCTTGCGATCAAGTGCTTCTTCAAGTTTTTCTAGATCTATGTCCTCTAGATATTGGTCATTCAGCTGCATCTGGATGTCCGCATTTGTCCCAGGTTTGTGCCCTGGGGTAGCCTCTTGGTTCTGTGTGGGGGAAGGGTCGGCCTGTCCTTTTCCTCTCTCTTGATTTTTTTCTTTGTGCGGGTCTTGGATCTCCTCGTCTTCTGGCAACTGGTTTAGAATGTCATAAAAGTTTTTGGTAGAGATCTTTGGAGCAATGCCAGGATTATGTTTCCTTGGCTGATTTTTCTTTCATCTTGTAACTGTGGTGAATCCATCTTTTTTTCTTAGTTTCTTAAGCTTTAGGTCCTTGGGCATTAAGGGGGAAATCTCTGAAGAGATGGTCATGCTCTTGGCATTTTCTGCAACGAAAGGCTATGTGTTCATAGTCTATTGTTTGGCTCCAATCCTCATCATGGTATTCCAGGATAACATATCTAGGTAGAGCTCTCGAGATGTCCATGTAAACATATATTCATGCATAGGAGGTGTATTTTATTTGCTTTGTAGCTTTTGATGATTTGACATATCTCCCCATTGTATTCCCTATTCCCATGAGTATCTCTTATGGCTATCATTATTGGGGTAGGGAGTATAGTCTGATCCACACTTGATCCATTGTGAAGTCCTCCTTTTCTACGCTAAGGCGGTCTATCTAGAACCACAGGAAAAGCCCAACTGATTTGTAGAAATATGGCCCATTATCAAATATCCTGTCCTTATCTTCCAGGTTGTAGAGGATGATCATGAAAAAACCTTTGGAGCTTAGATGAACCTCGTAGTCTCCTTTAGGGTTCCACCAATGCTTAATCCACTGTGTTAGGTCCCGCTCCGAGGGCTAGAGCCCTAGAAACTTGCCGATTAGGGAATGTTCCATCATAAATGGGGTATGCTCACCGACCTTGGTCGAGCCGATCAGGTATCAAGGAGGTTTTTTTTATTGTGGGATGCATTTTCTAGGTTCCCATCCACAAGGTGCTTTTGGATGGGACGAGCTTGGTTCCACATCCATTTCTTTTCTGAGTCCCCATTCTTTGGAGAGGATATTCTCTTGTAGATGCACTAATGACTCAAAGGTATGTCGCTTGGCTCTTGTTTCAGCCCTTTCATTGGAGGTAACATTTTTGTACGAGGGGTCCCCCCCCCCTCCGGACTCATCGCTTCTTCTCAGTCTACAGTATCCGACCGTACCTGTGTGGTGCAGATGGCAGGCTCTATAGCAGGTAATTTAGTGCATGCAGTGATTATAGAAGAGGCATTGCAGAACTCTAAGGTTCCAAAAATATCCCATGTGCAATTTTTCCCACCTTATGCAATCTTACACAGAGGGCCTTTTTCCATTTCCCTATGTATACTTGAAGTCCCTTTTTACAAATCCTAGAAATAAAAACATGATTCTTTCGATCGAATATTAATAACTTACAGTTGCAAAATACGTTGGGAACACCACTGGAGGTATGAGAAAGATGAGAAAGAATGACGATGGCAGTCATATCCAACATTAAGAAAGTGCAGCAATAATACATGAAAGTATGCGAGGAAAGCATGAAAGTATGGATGGATCTGGTAGAATATCCAGAGATGAAGGCCATGGAGGCCAAATTAAGGGAAGCATAGGAAAAGGCCCATAAATCATCAGAGGCTATAAACACCCTTCCACTGACATAATGGATGACAATCATTTTGGCACAGAGGCAGTCTTATGTGGAAGTGGAACAGAGAAGGGATTCATATAAGATCCTTCAGTAGCGCTTAGGACCATTTTAGGAAGATACAGTGAGGGTGATAGGTGAACTCGCCATTGCAGAGAGAAAGGTGAAACAAGTAGCACTTGAAATAGAGGACAAGCTTACGTCCTTGATTGGGAAAGATGTGTCCTATATTGTTGAAATAGAAGAACCAATAATCAGGGAAGTTGAGGTAGCTAAGGAAGCCTCTCAAAATTTTATTGAAGCATCGAAGAGTAGGAAACGGGCCTAAGAGGCTCAGCACGAGCCACGTGTGAGTGTTGGGGGCCTGCTAAATAGGCATTTTGGAAATAATATACATATAAATACTAAGTGTAGAGGATGTGTGCAAAAGAAGAAGGAAGACTCAAGAGTTCATAGTTGAGGCACAACCAAGAGTATAGTGTGGAGTGATAGGATAATGCAAAGGAATAAAAGAAGAATAATAAGAAAAAGGAATAAAATAAGAGAATAAAGTAGGAGAAGAAAGAGGGTGACAAGGAAGGATAACATCTCCATATGGTGCATTTTTAAGGACAACGAAAATAAGGAAGAACAATAGTAAGAGTGTGAAAGAAACATGCAGATGGAAAAGTAGGTGAAAGCAACCCAAACAATAATTTAACTTGAGTTATCATGTATTGTAATAGGGTTTTGGGTATGAAAAAATAAGGGTTTTAATCCCTAGAATTTATGTATAAATATGTAACGGGTTGGGAAATAAGGGTTCTACTTGGTTCTTCTTAGTTCTACTTAGTTCCTCATTGTGGGTTCTTCTTGAGCGGTATTGTGGATCCTGTTCCAAGCTGTCAAGAGTTCCCATTAGTGAGAAGAGTAATAGGATATGATGAGAAGGAGAGAGTCTATGTATGAATGCTAAGGAGATGATGCATATAGAGAGAATGATTGCACTGCATAATGGCTAGGATAGGAGAATGAATAGATAACCATGATGTATCTTTGTAAGCGCAATGCATAAGCCTAAGACAATCACCCAAAAACATAATAAAAAAGCCAACCATTATGGACGTAGCCTAGAGTTGGGTGAACCACATTAACTACTTTGTTGAATGTATTTTGTGTCACTGTTCAAGGATTATGTCTGGATGGCTATTAGAATAGATTTGTCTTATGTGTAATCATTGCAAGGTAGTTACGACTGTTGCATAAATGGGCTTATGTTGTGATATGGAATATAATGGTAATATGAATCTTAACTCACTAAGTAGCTAATGGAGAACGAAGACAGACCAATGTGCACAAAACCAATAAGTAAGAATGAATAGAATGATAACTTCTCATTCCCTCACTATTTTAGAAATTCAGTTCCTGCAACCCCAATATATACCTCGGGTGAGACTTCATCTACATGCAGGTGATGTCAAAAGGGATACTGTCTCAATGGTTTTTTTGGTCAACATAAACTCGAACCTAGGTATCAAAACTGCACATAGCTCCAACAATGACATACATTCAGAGCATATTTTCTAAGACTTGATTCACTCTTTCAGTTTGACCATCTATTTTTGGATGATTAGTTATACTAAAATTTAACTAAGTTTGAAAGATTGCATGAAAACTACTCCAGAATATACCTATAAAAAAAAATCCCTATCTAATATGATTTTTTTAGGAAAACCACGAAGTCTAAAAATATCCTTGACAAATACTTGTGCTATGTCAGGGGATTTGTAAGTATCTCTAACAGCTGTAAAATGAGCACTCTTAGTAAGTTTGTCCACCACCACCAAAATTGAGTTGTGCCTCCTGACTGTTTCAGGTAATTCAACAATAAAATCTATAGATGTTTCCTCCCATTTGGACTCTGGAATGTTATGTGATTGAAACAATCCTTTTGGATGGCCATGCTCTTCCTTGACTAGATGGAATTCTAAACACCTTGCCACAAAAATGGCTATATCCTTCCTCATTCCATTCCAAAATAATTTTTTCTTTAAATTTGCAGACATCTTTTGAACACCAGGGTGGGACATATATAAAGAACAATGGGCTTCTTTCATAATGAGATCACGTAGTCCATATATTTTTGGAACTACAATTTTCTTCATGAATCTCACCATTCCATCATCATCACAAGACTACCCCTCCTTCTTGTTTTTGCAAATATTTTTCCCATACATGACAAATCTAAATTCCCTACACCAATCATCTTCATCTTGTGCCCTCAGAGTTTGATCTCGTGAATCAACCTTCAACAAAACTACCGAGAAGATGTGTGGTCTTCGATTGAGTGCATCAACCGCTTTATTTAAAGTACCCTTGATGTAATTTATGTCAAAATCATACTCACTTAAGAGCTTTGACCATCGTCTTTGTCTAGAATTAAGATCACTTCAAGAAAATATATGTTGCAATCCTCTATGATCCTTCTTTAATTCAAATTTCCTACTCACCAAATAATGATGCCAAAGATGCAAAGCATGAACTATGGTTGTTAGTTTCAAATCATGACTTGCATAGATTTATTCACACAACCTTAATTTATGAGAGGCATAAGAAATCACTCTTCCATCTTGGGATAGTACTACACCTGATCCGTTGGATCTTTTAATGACTATGGTTGAGTTTTAATTTTGCATGCGTTAATTAACCATTTGAGAAACTTAGTGAAAGAATGAGGAAAGAAGAGGAATTATGACAGCCATATACACATTTTCAGATATGAAATGAAATAATAGACAACAAACCATAACACGCAGATTGATAATGGAGTTCGACACAACTTTGCCTACGTCTCCGGGCCTTTGTCTCTATGGGGGAGGCTTCTTTATTTCTGTTCAAAAGCTCAAAATTACATCGCTGTAATGCCAATTGGCTACAAGACTGATCTGGTCATGTTCTTCTAGATCTCAAGAACCCTGCAAAGAAAACGACACGCAAAACAGACGTCCAGAGCTCCCAGAAATGGTCCGATAGCATCTTCTCCTCAATAGCTTTCCTGCATAAAAATGGCTTTGGCTTGGCTTGTCCTCAGCATAACTCTGCTCTGATTGCTATTTCATGACCTCAAATAGTCCTGGTTTATATAGATTTGAAGTTGGTTGCTCATCTCCAACTTCCTCCCAAAATTCTGGCTCCAAAAATGCCCAATATCTCCCAAAAATGGAGAAAATTCAATAAAATCAGGCATTAAATCATTGAAAAATCCTAAAACTTTATAAAAAACCCATTTTTGAATAAAATTGGGCATTAAGCCCCCTTTGTCCAGTGCGTGCACCCTTTTAATGGTCATATGGTAGTTATTTTTCGCCAAGTGCTAGCCCAAAGGCTAAGCGCTAGCCCTTTAGTTTCGCTGGCTCCTAGTCTTTGTGCATGGTCAAAGGACCATGGGACTAACAGGCTAACCCCGCGCATATTATGTAGGGATAGCCCCCGATTCATTTGGGTGGAAGTTATACAGTGGCGCAGGACCAGGGGCTGGCCCCCTTATCCCAAACTCTCGCATGTGATGCCTGCACCCTCGGGTGTATGGGGGTTACGCGACCACGGCCTGGGGCTTAGCCCCAACCCCCTCCTTTTTTTGCCATATTAAAACATTTACTTTATATAAATAAAGTTCGGCTTACATACACAAGCTTGATACATGGTGCGTTGGTGGTAGGGGCTTTACCAAAGACTTTACCCTTACAATCAGGTCGCCTGGTCGAACCCCACGAGCTTCATAATATTTTACTAAACATAGAAACCAATGACGGGGTGCCACGTGGTAGCCCATGCCTGGGCCAGATGGCACCACCCCATTTGCCTACTGCATGCCATGTGTCAATCGACTGTTGGTCCACCATCAGCTGCACGACCCATTGTGTCTCTGTCACATGTCCAGAAGCTGCCACGTCATCTCCTACACAGTCAGCATTCTGATGTCATGCTGACATCAGCATTGACTTTTTGACCTTTGACTTTTTACATGTTTGGGCTTCTTATCAAAACACGATAACTTTTGCATACGGAGCCTGTTTGACGAAGTAAATATACCACCAGAATCAGGAAGATGAGACAGACGCAATGGCACTGGTATCGTCAGATTCCGAGCACTTTAATTTTTGAGCATTTTTAATCCGTGTCAGGCTTCTGGATCCAATTTTGGATCAACACCCAATCCCTGCTTTGATGCATCGATGCATATTATAAATAGTCTATCCATATCTGGTACCTTTAGTATTGGAGTTGAAGTTAAACATTGCTTGAGTTTGGAAAAATCTTGATCACACTCATTTGTCCACTTAAACCTTGCTCCCTTACTAAGCAATGAAGTAATTGGGTTAGCTATTTTAGAAAATCCTTCCACAAATATTCTATAGTATCCTACTATACCCATGAAACCATGCACTTCATGTACATTAGAGGGTACTGGCCATTCTGAAATTGCATCTATATTTGTTTAGTCTACCATTATGCCTTCACTAGAAAGAATGTGTCCAATATAATGGATTTGTGATTGGAAGAAAGAACATTTGAACATTTTTGCGTAGAGATTATTTTCTCTCAAGAATTGAAAAATGAATCTTAAATGCTCCTCATTCTCTTTTGGAGTTTTGGAATATACTCTTGGTAAGGAGTGAATGACTTATCTATGCTTGGTACCCTACCTCTTCTCGATTATTATCTCTTTGTGTTTCTTGGAAACAACTTCCACTTAGTCCCTAGCCCCATCTTTCATTAGGCCCCCACCTATTCCCGATCCTTATCCCCCTCCACACCCATCCCCTCAAATCCCTATTCCTATACGTCTTCCTAAGGGCCCCACAACTCTTTTACCATCATCTTAGTGCACTAACCACTACCACATGCCTCAAATCACTTTCAATCCTAAATCCACATCCCCTAGTTTCCACAAGCCCCTCCACATCTTTATTCCTAAAGTTACACGAGCCATACAACCATTTTTTTCATGTTGCATCAAGAGTTTTCCTTCACTTTTGTGAGAAGAAATAAATGAGTCAGGGCATTGTGCCCACCTCATTTTCTTACCCAACAAAAGAATGGATGTTTTCTAGAGCATGTTCTCCCTCCTATGTGTTGATATTATGGTAGCTGCGGGAGGTATTTACCTCCACGTGTGAACCTGACAAGAATAGAATACTCCGAGAAGCAAGAAGAAACCCTAATGAGTTGGCTAATAACCCTAGAAGACTTGTCAGCTCAAGAATATAATTTATATTAGGTTATTAGCCTCCAAGAGAAGAAGTCAGACAGAAATAATAATAATATACTGAACAGACAGATACCCAGAATAAGAATTTGGCCCGAGTAAGTCTGTTAGAACCACTATAAATATAGGGTGCCAGTCTCTCATTTGACACATCTCAGCAGTTGTAGAGAGCCAGTTCTATGCAGTGCAGTTGCAATCTTGTGCGCAGGTTTGAAGGAGAGTTGCTACTGCAGCTAGCAGTTACATTTTGGCTTGGACTATCTCTTGGCTAGGGTTTGGAACATTTGATAAACCTTGGTTGATGCACTATCCTTGGGGAAATGTGCGCTACCCTTTGTATGGCTATCTAGCCTAGGTTTTTCTTCCATAATGATTCTCTGTCAAGGTTAAGGTGCTCGGAGGGTGGCTTCGGCCTATGGTTGGGTGATAAGGGTATTGCCAATGGTAAAATGAGCACACATCCTTCATATTCTAACAGGTTATGGGCCCACACCTCCTTCATTCAGTCTAAATGCTAGAAGGAAGCATAATCACTAGGATATTGAGCTCGCTGAGGAACTGTCGCTAGGTTTACTAGCAGAAGCAGCTTCCAAGACACTGCTGCTAGGGTTACTGGCAGGAGCAGTTGCAGAAACCCTAAACCTCTTGTTGAGGCACCTTAAGTGAATGGATTTACCTAATCTTTGGATAGATCAGTGCAC
>JASDQU011508343.1:3642-16396 GCA_032191745.1 Picea mariana
CTAAGCCCCATGACCTGCAACTAATCAATTCAAAACCATTTTTTCAAGAGGCATTTCAGAGAGTGGGTTGCCTAGATTTTTGTGAGAAGATGCAGCAAGGACACCTTGAGTTTGCCAAGAAGTTTGCATTAAATTTAAATGGGATAAGAACAAAATTTGGTACACTTGAGTTTGAGGTTACAAAGTAATCCATTTCTATAGCTACATAGATACCCGTTTAGGGAGAAAAATGGTTCAAGGCCATGTCTCTGAAGTCTACATTTTCTGAGGATTTCTTATAGCCTAAATATCAAGAAGCTAACATATCCAAGGGAGTGCTAAGAAATCATATGCTGGAGTATTTTGATAATATTCTCAAAGTCATTCAGAGGTATTTTACTTGTGCAGGTAGGTTTAAAGTGGTATATCAATACCATATTAGACTATTGATTCATTTTACTGGAAAAAATCCCTTGAATCTACCCTCGTATCTGCTCAGAATCCCTGGGAATATGTCATATAGGGTTCAAGAAAAGTGCAAGAAAGTGGATACCATTATCTTCCATTCTGGTTTGATCAAGATGCCAGTGTTAGAAGAACTGAAAAATACTAATAGTGATTGGGATGCTTTCCTAGTTGCATCATGCTTTCAGCCAGATGTTGTCAACACACCACAAACAAAGATAAAGAAACCTACCTCTGTTGAAAATATTGTGCACACAGAGTCCAGTAAAAGGTGGAAGATGGTTAAAAAGGATAAGTCATCTTAGTCAACTGATAAGATATGTGAATTCCCCTCACAACCTCTTGATGAATAAACTTCTCCTATGGCAGAGTGTTCACCTATGGAGACATCCTCTAGCAAATAAAGGAATATGAAGGGAAAGAAACTTGTTTTTTCTCCACCTATTGTTGCATAATCTATTATTCCTAGAATACCATTCACCAAATCATCAGCAAGGCATCATGTCTCTGTGGAAGAGGGTGCATCCAGAGAACCAGCTCAGAAAACAGTCAAAACCAATCTTCTTAAAGATCCAATAGAAATTATTTATATCAAGTCTCCTTCTTATGAAAGTGATCCCATTTTCAAAAGGATCAGGATGCAGCTAAAAGATGTAAGGGATGAGACTGAACAGTTGAAAAAGGAAAATCTGCAAGCCAAGATTCAACTAAAGGAAAATATAGATATGTGTGAAGAAGTTTTTGAAAAGGAAAATCACGTGGTTAATATATCCTTACCTATACATAGGAAAATGAAGAGTGCGTACAAGAATAATACAGCTTATCAAGCTGAAAATAGGAATTTGAAGGAGGAAGTGCAGTAGTTGAAGGAACATATAGAAAAAAGGAACCTGGACATGTTGGCTCAAGTGGCCACTAGGAGATGAATATGAAGCATCATGTATGCATCATTATAATCAATTTTTCTACGGTGTCCTGTATATGCAAGCTTATAACCCTAAGGAGTATTTTTGTCTTATGTTGCTATAATTATGCCCATATGCTATTTTTTCAAATCACTTTCATGATTTAGAGGTTGTAGCATGAATTAACAAAGGTTTTAAGGATTCTTGCACATTCTTGGCATCGGTTTTTATGTTTTGAAGGACAAATGACATCTACAGGAAGGTTCACAACACATCCTGTTGAAGGCGCTACAAATGGCTAAAATTGAAACAGTTTCCAGTGCACTCACTGTGAACTTGATAGTTAGTTGGAATTCATGATGTAGGAGGGTTGTCACCTGTCAAAAGAGTTTCGAGGAACTCTTTAGAGATCATTTAGACATAAAGGGACACTTGTGCCTATTATCTAGCTCCATTAAATATTCATGCAATGAGTTGGATGCAGTTTTATTTATTACTACCAACAACCTCCCGAAATCTAGTAGTTTGTTAGATTTTGGTGTGTTTGTTTGCTACTGTGCCTCTCCCTAGTGCATAATCCAATGTAGGAGTTAGGTGGAGAGTCCTAGAGGGACTTTTGATGTTATTTTATATTTAATATGTAATCTAAATCCATAGGGAGGTTTGAGTGGGATTTTGTGAGACTCATACTATTGTTTCAGATTGTAAAAAAATTCTAGATGATGTATGTACAGATTTAAGACTCTTGAATAGTTAATGATCATCTTTTCTTCTAATGTTACATGTTATTCTTCTCTCTTTTTTTGATATTGTCTACTGGAAAATGATTTATCTTTAGTGCTTGTTTATATGAAATTACGGCTTATTTACTGTATTTTGTTGATTCAAGTGTTGTCAAAACACATCATCTTGTTAACCTGGAGCTTTTTTGTTAGTGATATTTCCTCTATATGTGTGCCAAAGTGCCTGAAGTAGTTTGGTTCATATATTCACATTTTCTTCTTCATTCTTCCATCTTTTCACTGTTATCCTATAAACTTAGCAGAGATTGTTGAATCCTTTCTTGTTGAAGTATGTTTTATGGATATTTTTGTGTTGATACTTTGAACTGAGTTTCTCATCCATTTGCTACACCTAAAACTAAAAATATTATCTTTTACAAACTATAAAATATGATGGGTATTAGGATCACACCTATAGCAATCTAGGTGAGACTTCTAGTGCTAACACAATCATTATTCAATATACCCTGACTTGTTTAATGGTTCTTGTTCATGTAACAATGAATTTTCTCATGTGTGTGTCCCTTCATCTACAATTATGATTCAATCAAAAGAAGGAACTAGTACATATCAGAGTAACTTTTCAGGTTCCATTAATCAAAATTAGAGTCAAGAAATAATAAAGAATCATTTTGTAGATAATTTTAGTAAATCTCATGCATGTACATTTGATTTATATTCTAGTTTTGATTCAATTTTTATAAACAAATACAACAAAGTTACTTGTGATGAATCATTGGAGACTGATAATAATGATGGAATTAAGTCTTCATTTATGATTATATCAGATCCTCATGTTAACAATCCTCAATATCTATCTATACTATTAGATGAGGCATATCCTAATTCAACTAATATTTTAATAGACCCTCATCTTGTAGTCTTTAAAGGTCACAAGGATTTCAACTCTTTAGTACAGATAACTATCTATTTATGATTAATAAAATGCAAATCAAGTTCCGCTTGAATATTTCGATAATATCAAACATCTTTCACAAGTAGACATTAAATTTGATCATACTTGTAATATCTTAAATAATGTCTATGGACAATTTTTTTTAACAAATTGGTTCCCATATCCTGATCACACTGATGTAAATACTGTTGTAAATATATTTTTTGATATTGTCTTGTATATTTGAAACTTATCATATGAGCCAATGGAGGACCATCCTAATCTTATCGATTATCATAATACAATATTGGAAAAACAATTAATCATATTTGAATATCGTAAAATTCCTTTCTTTTTGAATTATAATCACATCAATCCTTCACTTACTTCATTACTAAAAACCACACTAATCGAATTCTATTAGATATGTTGTTCATCCATGGTTTCTATGTCATTTATAACAGGTTATGATCAAATCTTTATTGATCCTTCTTTTTGTTTTCTTGATAATACTTTTTATTTTGTAAATACTTATTTTTTTTCTTTCAAGTGGTTTTTCATGCAAAGAAGTTGATAAACATGTGGATAATTATCAGGAGAATGGGCCACTTCGATCCTGATTGATGTTTATGTTAGGTCACCATAATTATCTAAACTCATTTACATTCTTCCATGCTTTTCTTCTAGTTTCCTCTATGATTTGTATCATGACAGAATAGAGACTTGGTTAAAAGAGTCTTTTAGTAGGAATTTTCTTGTAAATAAGAGTCTTGTTTTGTTGTATGTTCTTGATATAGATGAACATATGATAGATTTCTCTTCATATAGTTTGATGATAATTCATTTTCTCTTACTAACTCTTTATGTACATATGATTGCGGGAATAAAACTAATGGAATGGCTCCATTGGAAATTTCACTTTACTTATTTCTGGTTGTCTTTGCAAGTAGATTAATTTAGTTTTATTTTCTTTTATTTTTCTAGAAAGGGCTTGATGCTTGTCTTAGTTTAGTTCAAATAAATATGATGATCATAGGCATATGTGAACTTTGACAAAGATGCAACTTCTTCCTTCTCTTTAACCTTAATCATGAGAAGAAGTTACTTGGAGGATATCACGATCTCTAAGGTTTTTGATTGGAGGTTTAGATGATAGATTAGATTAGAAATTCCTTTGCATAAAGCAGTTATGATGGTTGCAAACGAGTGATATTAGGAAGTCACTACACTTTTACCTATTTTCATCCAACATCTTATTCTTTGGTTTCTTAAAAACTTATTGTAAGTCTATCCTACAATCTACAAATAGATGATAAGTAAGGATTTACAATTAAGTTTTAACTTTGGGCAAGATATTTATCTCAACATAAATGAAAACACTCATTTTAACTTTATATTTATTTTCTTATGATCATGCATCTTTTCTCATCTTTGTCGTGTTTGGTTTTCAAGTTTTCTTGGCTTATATTTTACGTCGTTTCGAGTTTATTTTCTTCTCTCTTAGGTAGTTTGCAAATTTTTATTATTCATGCATTAGATTTGTTTTTGTTTCTTTTTAGAGTTTGATTGGCTTTTCTTTACTCTTATTTCTGATTTTGTTTTATGTTATGAAAGGATCTTTCACATGCAAATATGTAAAATTCATCCTCTTGTAGATATGTAAATGCCCACTGTAAATATTCGCTTTTATTTGTTGTTTGATTTTATTTGTTGTCTTTTTTTTTATTGATTTTTTTTTGTGTGTGTTTGTTTATAAAAATGGTAGATATGTTATATACTACCTATATCTCTTGCACAACAAAGAATCATGTTTAGATTCCATGAAAATAGAAAAGTATATCAATACTATTATATCAAGATAACAAGTCCTTCTATGATCAATTCATTCTTATCAAGAAAGCTTACTTAGGAAAGTACTTTGTGGAAAGGTATTAACATATTTTAATCTCCTTTCACATAAATGAATTACATGGGAATGGGAAATCTTCAGATGAAAATCTTAGTTTACCCCATGAGTTTCAATATATCAAAATAACTTTCAAATATCACCCCACTTCCTATTTTCCATTGCAAAAATGCAATCTCAAATATATTTATCAAAAGGCAACCAATAAATTTAATACATAGGAAGTTGTGGGAAGTGTATACAAACCCATCAGGGTTATGGACGCCTATTGGCAGTGGGGAAATGTATGCATGATATCAAGGAAACTTCATCGGGGTATTGAATAGGTCTGCTAGTAGTGAATCAATGTCGAGTAACATAAAGATGAGTTGAATTGATTGCACCCATGGTAAGTAATATTTTCTCAGTAATAAAATCAAAATCATATTTTCTCATTCATTAATTAATTAAATTATTTTTCCCTCTGTTAAGACCAAAAAAATGAGTATGAGTACAAATGTAATTTTTATTATCTATTAAATTAGTCATAAGGGAGTTATCATTGATACTAAAATTTATAAATTTTATGATTCTTGTAATCTGACATTTTCTCTAACTTTGTGAACATAGATAATTGGTTCTTCCAGCATGTCTGCAATTGTTGTGGCAAACAACAAACCCCATATTTTATATTTGAATAAAATAAAATTAGGGGCCCTTTTTATTTTAATAGGGAGTTTTCTCTTATCTTTGCTTGAGTTTCATTGGTTTTATTAGTTTAAATATAACCATGTAAATATTTTCCCATTTAGGTTATTGGATTGGTTTCCACTAGACATTATTATACCACAACAACTTGGTTAATTAATAAAAGTAGTTTTAATGTCAATTCCCCACATTCACTTTGATTCGAAACATGATTATGAGGAATATTTTTATATCATTCAATAATTAACATATGATTCTAAAATATGATTTGGCTACATGGAATCTATTCTTTTTCTTAATCACAATTATTATCTTAGGTGTTTGAATTTTATTTTGAGTAAAATGGACTCTCTATATTTAATATACCCCATGTTGTTCTAGAGTTTGTACTTAAGGATTAGAAAGTACAGTGTCTAGGCATCCGAAAGTGATTAAAGGATAAAAAGGGGGGAAGAATCAACCTTTGGGAAAAGAAGCTAAGGATGATTTCCAGGTTGTCACTGTCTCGCTTCCAACTATTCCTGGATATTTATATTCCGTTCAATCGTGGCCCATGAACGTTCAAGTTCTACCTGGGTGGTGGTTGTTTTGAGTATAGTATCGAAAAGGTTTAAAGTGATATGTGTTTGGTTTGATAAGCCGGGTTCAATATTAGGCTGTCTTACAATGGGGATAGTCATAGAGGAACAGGAAAATTAAAGGAGAGTTCGAAGTTTTAGATGCTGTCTCAAATTTGATCGTATAAAAGAGAACTGTGAATCCGATATTGAAGATAAAGTGCAAACCAAAGGCCTTTTCTCGTAACTGAGTTATATTTTAAATAAATGGTGTGTGAAATGTGAGAAAAACATGAAGTTGTCTATAATGCGAGGCTCCTATCAAGGGAGAATCTCACCCTATAAATAGAAGAAGAAAATAAGATAAGAAGAAATCTGACAAAGCATAAATCTTAAGATCTAAAGAGTTCACGGGTCTTGTACCTGGTAATAGCCGATACAGAGGAAAATATGTAAATGAAATAGACGACTAAAAATTTATCACCACAGTAGAGGTTTTACTAAATTGCAGTGAAACATTCATCGGACATATATATGCGAAATGAAATTGAAAATGAAATTATAGAGGAAGCAAACTCATAACCTAGTCTTGATGGAATCAGGAGTCTTCGGATTGCTTTGTATTAATTTTCAAAAGGAAAGAGTCTCTATTACAATTGACCAAAAAGGTCCAGCCTTTTTTCTTTCTTCTAATTTCATATTTATACAAACTTCTACATGCTGGAAGTTCAATTGTTCCAGGAGTATTTTCAGATACAAAAAAAAAGGGAGATTAAGCGTTTCAATTCTTTGTCTCTGTCCTTATTTCGGGCAACTGGAACGCCTTCCTTTCTTTTCTCTTCAAGTTCTGAAAATATAACAGGCAGACACTTGTCATTTTTTGATACTGGAAACCTGCCCCTTCGTATGCTCGGTGCAAGTGACGCACTTCTCCACCAACTGGGCTATCAACCTGGAAGGTTCTGTTTGATTATTTGCCTCAAAAGTGTAATAATCCTTCACTAATTGTGGCAACTTCCATTCTACCTGTCGGTCTCCAGCGTTGATAGAACATAAATGTACACTTGGTTTTATTAGCCATTTATCTACTTGGATTATATCCATCTGGGTTATTTGTGATATTTCAGCCAACTCTCTTTCCTCATTCTCCTTGATATTGAGCAGGTGCTTGGCTATATTAATATGGCCCAGTTCCTCAGTGTTGTTTTCACTATCGAGATCCAACAACCTCCTATCTATGAAGCCGAAAGTTTCTTCACAAGAGTTTCTTACCTCTTTATCCCATTGTCTGCCCTCTGATATGTTACGCTCCCATGCCTTCAGCAAGATGTTACCACAGGTCTACTCTGGGATGGAGAGCCTAGAAATACTACCCATTTCCTTTTTTTTCGTGGCTATAACAGCCTCTTGGAAAACAACCAGAGCCGCTCCATCTTATTTTTCTCTGAAGGAGATGTTTTCTAGTACTTGATCAATGAGTTGGCAGTGATTTTGAATAGTTTCCACTTTAACAAGTAAACCTTGTTGAACTGTCGACACTCTTTTTTGGATTTCTATGGCTTGGGATTGGAATATCACGATATCTATCATATGGCTTTCGACGAAATTTAATTTGGCCTGTAATTGCCCTATTAACTCCTCTTGCTGGCTTATTTGTGATTGGCTAGTCTGGGCCGCCTGTTGTGTTTGTTCGAGATTAGACTTGAGCCGTTCGATTTCTTTTTGATTAGCTGCTCTAGCTTGCTCTATACTTGTGTTTGCATGATCTCTGGCAGCTGCCTCTGCTGTAGCCATTTTAGCCTCCAAAGTTTTGATTAGGCGGTTTTTCCACTTCAACTGATCTTTTAGGGACTCGACAAAATATTGGTTGGCTGTAGAAAAAGACCCCAATGTCCCTGCTATCTGAGTTGCAAATTCTTGCTTCTTTATGTCTCTTCCATTGGCTAAGATTTTAAATTTCTTGGATACCTTGCCTGCTTCTTGATAAAGTTCTTGTCTCACAATGGCCTTTCTCTTCTTATCGAAGAAAAATTCATTCGGAGGCAACTCTTCCATAGTTATAGGCGTTAGTTCCTCACCGAAAATCCAACCTGTGTCTGGGATCCCCTTTGTGGACTATAGGGGAGTAACAGAAACGATGAGGTTGCCTATCTGGTTGGATGATTTCCCCAGGGTAACAGCCGAGGCAGGCTTGCTTGAAGGGTTGGGGATTTCGGCTTCTTGTTTCGGGCCTCCAGTTTGTTTCTTCTTTTCTTGGTGTCCCTCTTGTTTAGGTCCTAAATCTTTGGGGCCTTTGACCTCCATTTTCTGTACACCTGTCATCGGCGGGTTCTTAACCTGTAAGACTAGGGGAAGGCAGCTCTGCCAATGTTCTTGGAATTTGAAAAAATCGGCCATCTCTTCGAGCAACAGGGCTTGTACCCAACTCAAGACCTCTGAATAGGATCTCGCACCTCGAAAGATGTCGTCATGAGGTGAATGCCCATGTTCATACCTTTTAAGGCCACAACTCGCCATGTGATTTCCCACAATCCTGTGTGGGTTGTGTTTCTTCAACTCAATGTGGACCAATTTAGTATCCTCCAAAGACGTTTCCTTGGCTTTTGCATGTTCGAAATCTAATAAAGAATAAGTATTCAAATGAATGGGGAAGGGCGGCCATACCTTCTTTGAAAATCCTTTAATCTCTTTACTTATGCCACCAATCATAGTTTGCCTAGCGATTTCGCGACAAACCAACCTATCCGGTATGAATAATGGCAGAGCATAGGGAGGAACAAAAGTGCCAAAAATCCTAATGTATGAAAATTATACCTCTACGTACCAGTCGGCCACATTGCTCAAGTTGATGGCAATGCTATCCAAAATCCTGAGCGGTGGGTTGCCGAAGATGTAGACATGCATTGGTACCATTACCCAATTGAAAATTTCGTATATGAACTATGTAGTCTTATCTTCCCAGAGTTTTGAGTGGTAGACATGGATAGGCTCAGCCTCAGATGGAGTTTAGCTCCAACTCATTAAATGGAAAGGCATCGTGAAGCAAACAACATCCATGATGTAGGCAGACATAAAAAATGAAGCGGCCTTCCCACTCGCCTTCTGCATCCAGTATTCAGTAATCCGGCTGGTTAAACTGTCAGATAACAATTTGGCCCAGTCAACGGAATAGACTTCAGCGACTGTATGAATCAAAGGCACCCACGGGAAGAAAAAATGTGTGGTGTCTTCCTTCCCGTACAAACTACATATCATCATTGCTATATATTTGAATTGTGGTTCCAGGGAAGAAATTGAATAACCCTATTACCATCTGCCCTGAACTTTGTGGGGTGCGAGACCCAATCTTTGATCAGATCAGATAGGCTTCTGTCATATTGCTCTCATTCTTTTTTCTTAAAACCTTCCAGAAACTCGACGTTGTGTGAGAAGTTTGGTGTGGGTGACAATTGGTACATCACCTGCAAACGTTTTGGTCTGAAAGTCCCAATGGTCATCTTTTGCTTGCTGATAATGGTTCTGGTCAGGATATCCACATGATCTAATGCCCATCGGATTATATCATAGTATGGAAGGAGTCATGGCCTGGCCACTATCTTATGCATCTCTGATTAAACGATGATTTTGTATTTGGTGGCCAAATCGTCCTTCTCATTATCACTAGAGTCATCTAAACAGTTCACCAATTCGAACTGAAGAACCTCAGAGACATATGACCAGGTTCTGATAGAATCAACACTTCGAGGTGAAGTATCGGAAATAGTATCTAAGCCTTGCCCTAAACTCTCAACAATCGCCTTGAAAGATTTTCATGGGGCCATGATAGAGGACTCTGACTTAGCTCTCCTGCAGTAAAAATGTGTATACATACATAAATTAGCCCGGTGAGAAAAGATTCTTTGCGCAAGGTAGTAATGAAATTGGAAACAATGAGAGAAAGAACTCTATATCTCATCCATTTAAAACCCTTATGTCCTTACAACAGAACAGTCAAATCATTTTTTGAGAAAGATTCAACAATAAAAACAAATATCTTCACCCATCACTTCGAATAAATGCTATAAATTTTGACAGGTCGTGACACAAGTTGGTGCAAAAAACATTTAAAATAAACCTGTAGACGGTGCGTGTTAATATTTGTATTAATGCACTGATTAATCTGGCTTAGCTTCTTTAATTAGGTTTTCTTTAAACTTTAATCACCTTTTTCGACGTTTGCCGTATCAGGATATTTCACTTCTATCTTTCGAGCCCTTAAAATCCAAGATCGCGATGATGCGATCTAGTTAAGAAAAAATGTGATCAAGATTAAGTGTTTAATTAATCAGTGTTTAATTAATATCGTGATTTCGTTAATATCATGATTTAGTTAATATCATGATTTCATGACTCGGGGCTACGAAGGCATAGTTTCTTGGAAGAGTGAATGCCGAGTCGTGAAACCTCGACATTGTTTAACTACGGTTTAAAAATGACTTACCCATGACACTAACCCGGGTGACTTTGAAGCTATCTTGCAACTTCTCCTATCGGGGTTATGACGATAAGGCCTTTGGGGAGAGCGATCGCTGAGACGCAAAATCCTGACCACACTTAACTAAGGTTTAAGGAAATTTACTTTCGGCGCTAACCTGGGTAAGATTTCAAGGTTGTTTCGCGACTTCGCGCATCGGGGCTTAGAAATAGTATGACTTGTAACTCTTGAAATGTGATATCCCGAGGTATAGAAAAGTGAAAAATCTCACTCAATAGTTAAATGAAAATGGCTTAGTAGTACAACAACCATCGCCACTTCGCATATTGGGACTACTGAGATTTTCAGTGGGTAAAGGTCTTGAAGTAAGAGACAACTTAAAGGCCAACCTTTGATTTTAAGAATTACATTTAAATTAGTTAAAAAAGGCGGCTCCAACATAGGCTCCAACTAGGGATCCTGTCTCCCTGGGAGATGGGAAGAATAGTAGACCACGTTCTTGTATTGGGTAAATTGAGTCATTGGTTTTACTTTTGTGTAACTTGCTTAAGGAAAGGGGATATAGAGGGAAGAAGAGATTTCATCTTTTACTTCTAAAAATCTTTTCAACACTCAAATATGTTTCAAACTCAGCTGCAGTCCCTTTCATGAATTTCTCTTTCTCGTTATTGAATTCAGGTCTGCCTTAAGACAATAAAAAAATTCCTAGTAAATCCAACAGATCTTGTGGTTTTTTGGCTTGCATCAAACGAAGTTTATTACATTTTTTTAATAAGGGAGCCCTGTCTAAACTTAGGATGAAAGTCTGGTTTCGAGAAAACTGATTACCAGAGTAGAGTGAGATTCATGTATAACAACCTTACAAATATGTCAGACATTGCTTCACTACCAACGAGCCTGTTCAATACCCCGGTGAAGTTATCTGGCCCTTTTTTACTGAATTTCCTTTCACCACTTCAGAATTTATTTATGCATTTAAATGTTGAGACGATGGCAATCATTTCTGAATTTCCTTTCATCGTCTCTTTGGACTAGATGGGGGCAATCAAATATGAATTTCCTTTCACCATCTGTCTTATAATTTACTTTTTAGAACATGAAGTGGGGGCAATCATTTTGTATGAGGGGTGATGTCTGTGTAATATTTTGCAGTGGAGGTCTATCAACTTACTTTGATTACTCGACACCAACCTTCCCTTAAATTTCACAACACCTTATCCCGTAGGGAAAAGGGGAAAGATTAATTCTAGGGGTATTCCTTTGAGCAAGCCTCAATCCTTCGAAACTATTGAAAAACCTAGAATAGTTAGGATCAACCTACGCATAACTTTGTTTAGTAAGAGACCGAGGAGTTGTGAAGACCAGCTTACTTTCCAAAATCTTCTTTACATCTTTCAAAGTTAAAACGTAATCTCTTCTCCCTATGTTTGCAAACCCGGAAAGATGCTTGGATTTTCAAGAAGGTAAATCTAAAGACAGAAAGAAGGGTGATGGATATAGATCTGTAAACTGAAAATCAGGGGTCAAAATTAAAACTGACTCTTAAAACCCTTTTTTCGGAGATGCTTTACTTTCTCTGCTTATTTTAACTACCTCCTATCTTTATTTTAAGTGAAATTCTTAGGACCCAGAGCAAGTAGTTGTTATTTTAATAACCAATCAAGAAAAAACATTATATTTATGAGACCATTACAATGCTCTGGAGACTTTCATTTTAAAAAATATAATTCTTAGGAATTTGTACCTTTGCCTTACCATTTTATCATAACAGAAAACCTTTTCCATCACCTATTTTCATCGAATTTATTCTCTGATATATGATTTTCTGTTTACTCCTTTCGCTCGTTTGGGCTGCAAGCCTGAATCCTGCAAACATGAAGATATCCTTTTTTTTTTTTCTTTAAAAAAAAAAAAAAACTGAAAGCATAGTGTTAGGATATTTAGACACTTAGGAGTTAGTTAAGATCTACTTGGTCTAATATGTCGTTAGGTAAAAGTGTGTTTCTTTAGTATGCATTAGTATGCATTTGTAGTTAGACAATCCGACGGTCACGATATGTTCCCGACATAGAGTGATCCGACGGTTCATACTCTCCTCGATCTT
>JASDQU011508343.1:19491-36955 GCA_032191745.1 Picea mariana
CTCCTTTGACTAGGTTTGCTACCTAATCAACACACAGTCTAGATTTCTCAAATCAACACACTGGGACTAGGTTTGCTACCTAATCAGAGTATCTCAGTGGTATGATTATTTTTTCATCCAAGAGATTTTTAACTTCCTTTTCGACCATGGGAAATAACATAGGTTGATTTGTCTAAGTTTTTGTCTAAAGGGTTTGACACCAGGCTTTAGGGGTATCTTGTGTTCAATCACCGTGGTGTCATAGGCTCTCAACTCTTCGTAATTCTAAGCAAAAACATCTTTATACTGTCCGAGTAAGTCTTTATACTTGCTTTTTACCTCAAGAGGAAGGTATTTTGATATTTTTACCATCCTAGGTTCTTATTTGGTCCCTATGTCGCAATCCTGAACCTCCTTTGGTTGCGGTTGTAGGGTGGATTTCAAAGGTATATCATTCTGATTGAACAATCTCTCCAGGGGGATCAGTGCTTTCAGAATCTGATTGTTCTTTAGAACCATCATGTGATGATTTGCAATATTTTCCTGAAAGTCTTGAGGGTCCTCTCCCTCTTGCATGATCCATGTGTGATCATTTTGATTCTCTTGATCAATGTGAGTTTTAGAGAAGTCATCCACTGCTTCGAGGAAATTCCTGATCTGTTCGTCATCCTTGAAATCTTGCCAGTGTTGTATGCTGTTTGGTATGGATGGTCTATGCCTTACCTCTATGTGATATTTTAATTTAAAATATGTAGGGGGAGTGAACATCAAGGCTGCCTTGGCTAACGAATCGGCCTGCAAGTTTTCAACGCGTGGGATGAAATGGACATTTATAGATGAGAAGAAATTTTCCATTAGATCCCAGGCACAATTTCTGTATGATCTCAATCTTGGGTGCTTGGCCTTGTATTGTCAATTTATCTGTTTGAATATCAACTCTGCGTCTCCATATACTTCCAGGTTCTTTATGTTTAGATTCTTGGCAGCTTCCAATCCTAAGACTAAGGCTTCATACTCGCATACGTTGTTGGTGTAGTCTACATCCCATTGAAGCCTGTAAGAGAAGGGGACAACAAATTTATTTTTAGGTGCCACAAAAAGCACTCATGCACCTGCTCCTTCAGATGACAGGGCACCGTCAAAGAACATTTTCTAGATCCCAATGCTATGCATATTTTCGTTCATATTTCTGGATTCTTTCTCACCTATGTAATTTTATTCCATGCAACTATCTATACCATCATCAAAAGACAAAATATAATTTCCTAGATCTTGATCGGCAATATAAACAGGAAAATTGTTAGGATTCTGAGGATCGCTCACTGTGTAGGTTAACCTCGTTTCCCTTTATAACCGAGTAAGTTATCCACCAAACACAGGAATTGTGGTGTGAGTCATTTCTAGTTGAAGGGACCCCCCAATTTTGGCTCCCCATGACCTAGATAGCAGTAAGCCATACTTTGGGGGTATATCAACAATAACTACATCCATTAGGATGATTTTGACTGGGACCTATGCATGGGTGACTACTAAATATTTTATCATACCCATGCACTTGACTCTTCTCGAATCAAAAGAGTAGAGATCTCCATAAGGCTTGGTGATCTCGAGGCCTAGTCTATCCATAATATTTTTGGGCATCACATTATGTGAAGCTCTAGAGACTAGCATGCAGTTATGCAACAATCGATCATGCACATTTAGGGTGATATAAAAAGGAGTGATGGTGTCTTTGGCACCCTTGAAATGTGGACCAAAAGTGATATTGGGCTTATCATCTTCCAAATTTATCACGTTGGATTGACTTTCTTGATCTGAAAAACCTATCACTTTGGTTATGTGCTTTCGATATGCAGGATTCTTTGCTAATTCAACTAGAGGGATCGATATTTTGATCCTATTTATCTTATTTTCAAAACTAAAACCGCCACTACCTTTGTTCGTTTCTCTGGTTGAAACCTCACCCTCTTTCTTCTCCAACTTATTTGTCTGAGATGATCTATTACTCGTGAGATTATTTACCTGTGTGTGTGTCTTAGCTGTCTTGATTTCCCTTGTTTGGGTCTCAACCTCCTTCGTTTTGGGATCCAGCAAGTCTACCCCTTTTATTTTGTTATTAGATGTCTCAATCTCTTTTGGGGCAGGCTCATATACTTCACCTCTAGGGAGAATTTTCTCAGGTTGAGGAATCAATGCGGGTTTGTTTTTAGACCTCAGGTTATACCTAGGTTAGATCTCAACCATTATAGAATCGGTCGTTTCTTGACATACAACGAAATCAGTGTTATTTATATCATCATCTTCATTTGATGGTTGCTGTGTGTTTAAGGAATCCTCATAATCTTCTTTAGTTAAGTAAGGTTGTGTGCAGTCATCACCTAAATTTTTCACATCTGCTTCCAAATCCTCGAAATCTTGTAGGTCGTTTCCTCCTATACAATTTTCATTTTTTAGAGGAGTTTGGATTTTTTGATCTTCATTTTTAATCTGTCTTTGTGGGTTTTGAGGATTGGGGTTTATTCTAAAATATCTCTTAATGAAAGGATCGGCCTTAGATTGATCTATCTCCATCCTGGAAATCTTATTTGTCAGCTCTTTAATTATCCTGGCCATATCATCCATTTTGTCGTCTGTGGATCTATTAGACCCTGAGGGTCCCACTTGTTCCCTAAAATGTTTGGTTTCTCGATTTCCTATTTCTACCTTAGCTTTCAACTTTCCATAAGCCATCATGTTAGATTCAATTTCCATAGCATCATTTTTCATTCAGGTTAAGGTAGCCCCTCTCCTTTCTCTTAAGAGAAGGGAAAAATCGGGTTCAAAAACTCCCATGAAGGTTACCTAGGCTGGAGGTTGGGATGGTTTAACTTCGACTGGGATCTTATTATATAGCTTGTTAAATCTTTGAATAAACTCCATAATTGTTTCCAAATTCTTTTTCTTTAAAGATCCAAACTCGATCAAATAATACAAGTGGTATTTTCTTTCGCCCTATTGTCTAAGGAAGGAGTCTTCTAGGGCATTGTAGGATAATATCGATACTGCGGGTAGGCTTCAAAACCAAGTTCATACCTGTCCTTCAAAAGTTTGAACAAATAGCCTCAAATACACATCTTCATGCTCGAGACCTAGGATATCGGTGAACTGATCAAAGAAGTTTATATGTTCAGCTAGGGTCAAGTCTCCTTGTAAATTTAGGTAAGTTTTTTATATAATTTTCAGAAAGTTCATGAAGAGGGATGGGTAGGCCCAAAGGTGCATATCTCGCAGCCACTTTAGCGAAAACTATGGGAGGTAGGGGAGGTCCTTGGCCTCCCACTCCTCCTCTTGGAGCCCCTCCACCTCCTAAAACTTCTCCACCTCCTCCTACGAAAACCCCTCCACCTCCTCCTCCGGCGGCTGCCATCGGTACTACTAGGTAGGGAAATGGTGTATTGTATAGAGGGTTCTGGAACACTAAAAGTGAATCTTTAGCTTCTTCGTGAGATGCAAAAACCAAAGATGGGTGATATGGGATGTGAGGACTTGGCTCTTCGGATCTGCAAGAAATGTAGTCAGGGGAACCCACGGGCATGGAATCTGAGTGTATGGTATACTCTTTAAGACTCGGCGAGGTCGTGAAATCTAAATGAAGAGTCGACGGGATATCGACCACTAATAAATTCACTACAGGGTTTTACCTTTGTGTATGACAGAGGTTGTTGGATGGATCTCACTTTTAACCTCAAAGCTAGCTAAAATTGGATTGATGGTTTTGGCAGGGAAACTGTGTGAATTTGAAGGTTCAAAAGAACTCTTGGTCTTGGGTTGTGGGTACTTAAGCTGGTAGACTACTGTAGTTGGCTTAAGGGAACCTCTTGCTTTTAAAACATTTTCGAGATCAGAAATGGGTGTGGTCTGTTTTCCCTCTGGGTTTTGTCTGGTGTTCCTTCGACCAGATGCCAGCTTATTTAAACATGGAGTCACAAAGTGAAAGATAAGAAAATCCTTTAGAGGGTGTTCACTCTTTGTTCACTATAAAAGGGTGAAACTTGCAAGAAATATCGTTCTCCCAGGGAAAAAGTTTTCGTAACTTCGGTCCCCGGCAACGACGCCAAAAAGATGTTGTTTGAGAGTCTGTACTTAAGGCTTAGAAAGTTGAGTGTCTAGGCATCCTAAAGTGAGTAAAGGATAAAAAAGGGGGAAGAATCAACCTTCGAGAAAAGAAGCTAAGGCTGATTTCCAGGTTGTCGCTGTCTCGCTTCCAATTGTTCTTGGATGTTTATATCCCATTCAATTGCGGCCCATGAATGTTCAAGTTCTACCTGGGTGGTGGATGTTTTGAGTATAGTATCGAAAAGTTTTAAAGTGATATGTGTTTGGTCTGATAAGTTGGGTTCAATATTAGGCTGTCTTACAATGGGGACAATCATAGAGGAACAGGAAAATTAAAGGAGAGTTTGAAGTTTTAGATGCTATCTCAAATTTGATCGTATAAAAGAGAACTGTGAATCCGATATTGAACATAAAGTGCAAACCAAAGGCCTTTTCCCGTAACTAAGTTATATTTTAAATAAATGGTGTGTGAAATGTGAGAAAAACATTAAGCTATCTATAACGCGAGGCTCCTATCAAGGGAGAATCTCACCCTGTAAACAGAAGAAGAAAATAAGATAAGAAGAAATCTGACGAAGCATAAAATAGTAAGATCTAAAGAGTTCATACGTCTTGTACCTGCTAATAGCCGATACAGAGGAAAAGTTGTAAATGAAATAGATGACTAAAAATTTATCACCACAGTAGAGGTTTTACTAAATTGCAGTGAAAAATTCATCAGACATATATATGCGAAATGAAATTGAAAATGAAATTATAGAGGAAGCAAACTCATAACCCAGTCTTGACGGAATCATGAGTCTTCAGATTGCTTTGTATTAATTTTCAAAAGGAAAGAATCTCTATTACAATCGACCAAAAAGGTCCAACCTTTTTTCTTTCTTCTAATTTCATATTTATACAAACTTCTACATGCTGGAAGTTCAATCGTTCCAGGAGTATTTTCGGTTACAAAAAAAAAGAGGAGATTAAACATTTCAATTCTTTGTCTTTGTCCTTCTTTCGGGCAACAAGAACTCCTTCCTTTCTTTTCTCTTTGAGTTCTGAAAATATAATGGGAAGACACTTGTCATTTTTTGATACCAGAAACCTGCCCCTTCGTATGCTCGGTGCAAGTGACACACTTCTCCACCAACTGATCTATCAACTTGGAAGGTTCTGTTTGATTATTTTCCTCAAAAGTGTAATAATCCTTCACTAATTGTGGCAACTTCCCTTCTACCTATCGGTCTTCGGCGCTGATAGAACATAAATGTACACTTGGTTTTATTAGCCATTTATCTACATGGATTATATCCATCTGGGTTATCTGTGATATTTCAACCAACTCTCTTTCCTCATTCTCCTTGATATTGAGCAGGTGCTTGGCTATATTAATTTGGCTCAGTGCCTCATTGTTGTTTTCACTATCGAGATCCAACAACCTCCTATCAATGAAGCCGAAAGTTTCTTCACAAGAGTTTCTTACCTCTTTAGCCCATTGTCTACCCTCTGATATGTTATGCTCCCATGCCTTCAGCAAGATGTCACCTCGGGTCTGCTCTGGGATGGAGAGCCTGGAACTACTGCCCATTTCCTTTTTTATCGTGGCTATAACAACCTCTTGGAAAACAACCCGATCCACCCCAGCTTATTTTTCTCTGAAGGAGATGTTTTCCAGTTATTGATCAATGAGTTGGCAGTGATTTTGAATAGTTTCCACTTTAACAAGTAAACCTTGCTGAGCTGCTGATACTCTTTTTTGTATTTCTATGGCTTGGGATTGGAATATCCCGATATCTATCATATGGATTTCGGTGAAATTTAATTTGGCTTGTAATTTCCCTATTAAGTACTCCTCTTGCTGGCTTATCTGTGATTAGTTGGTCTGGGCCGCCTGTTCTGTTTGTTCGAGATATGACTTGAGCCATTCGATATCTTTTTGATCAGCTGCTCTAGATTGCTCTATACCTGTGTTCGCTTGATCTCTGGCAGCTGCCTCTGTTGTAGCTAGTTTAGCCTCCAAAGTTTTGATTAGGTGGTTTTTCCACTTCAACTGATCTTTTAGGGACTCGAAATAATATTGGTTGGTTGTAGAAAAAGCCCCCAATGTCCCTGCTATCTGAGTTGCAAATTCTTGCTTCTTAATGTCTCTTCCATCAGCTAAGATTTTGAATTTCTTGGCTACCTTGCCTGCTTCTTGATAAATTTCTTGTCTCACAATGACCTTTCTCTTCTTATCGAAGAAAACTTCATTCGGAGGCAACTCTTTCATAGTTATAGGCATTAATTCCTCACTGAAAATCCAACCAGTGTCTGGGATCCCCTTTGTGGACTGCAGGGGAGTAACAGAAATGATGGGGCTACTGATCTACTTGGATGATTTCCCTGGGGTAATAGCAAGGCTAGCTTGCTTAAAGGGTTGGGGATTTCAACTTCTTGTTTTGGGCCTCCGGTTTGTTTCTTCTTTTCTTGGTGTTCCTCTTGGTTAGGTCCTGAATATTTGGAGCCTTTGACCTCCGTTTTCTGTACAGTTGTCATCGACGGGTTCTTACCCTGTAATATTGGGGGAAGGAAGCTCCGCCGGTGTTCCTAGAATTTGAAAAAATCGGCCATCTCTTCGGGCAACAGGGCCTGTACCTGACTCAAGACCTATGCATAGGATATCGCACCTTGGAAGACATCATCATGAGGCAAATGCTCATGTTCATACCTTTTAAGGCCACAACTCGCCATGTGATTTGCCACAATCCTGTGTGGGTCGTGTTTCTTGAACTCAATGTGGATCAATTTAATATCCTCCAAAGTCGCTGCCTTGGATTTTGCATGTACGAAATCTAATAAAGAATAAGTATTCAAAGGAATGGGGAAGGGCGGCCATACCTTCTTTGAAAATCCTTTAATCTCTTTACTTATGCCACCAATTACAGTTTGCCTAGTGATTTCACGGCAAACCAGTCTATCCGGTATGAATAATGGCAGAGCATAGGGAGGAATAGAGGTGTCGAAAACCCTAATGTATGAAAATTCTACCTCTACATACCAGTCGACCACATTTCTCAAGTTGATTGCAATGCTATCCGAAATCTTGAGCGGCAGGTGGCTGAAGATGTAGACATGCATTGGTACCATTACCCAATTGAAAATTTCATATATGAACTCTGTAGCCTTATCTTCCTAGAGTTTTGAGTGGTAGACATGGATAGGCTCAGCCTCAGATGGAGTCCAGCTCCAACTCATTAAAGGGAAAGGCGTCGTGAAACAAACAACATCCATGATGTAGGCGGACATAAAAAATGAAGTGGCCTTCCCACTCACCTTCTGCATTTGGTATTTAGTAATCCAGTTGGTTAAACTGTCGAATAACAATTTGGCCCAGTTGACGGAACAACCTTTAGCGACTGTATGAATCAAAGGCACCCATGGGAAGAAAAAATGTGTGGTGTCCTCCTTCCTGTACAAACTACATGTCATCATTGCTATATATTTGAATTGCGGTTCCAGGGAAGAAATTCAATAAACTCTAATACCATCTACCCTAAACTTTGAGGGGTACGAGACCTAATATTTGATCAGATCAGACAGGATTCTGTCGTATTGCTCGCATTCTTTCTACTTAAAACCTTCCAAAAAATTGACGTTGTGTGAGAAGTTTGGTGTGGGTGACAATTGGTACATCACCTGCAAATGTTCTGGTCTGAAAGTCCCAATGGTCACCTTCTACTTGTTGATAATGGTTCTGGTTGGGATATCCACATGATCTAATGCCCATCGGATCATATCATAATATGGAATTAGTTGTGGCCTGGACACTATCTTATGCATCTCTGATTGAATGATGATTTTGTATTTGGTGGCCAAATCTTCCTTCTCATTATCACTGGAGTCATCTGAATAGTTCATCAATTCAGACTAAAAACTTTAGATATGTATGACTAGGTTCTGGTAGAATCAACACTTCGAGGTGAAGTATCGAAAACAATATCTAAGCCTTTCCCTGAACTCTCAACAATCGCCTTGGAACTTAAGTAAGGTTTAAGGAACTTTACTCTCGGCGCTAACCTGGGTAAGATTTCAAGGTTGCTTCTTGACTTCGCGCATCGGGGCTTCGAAACAGTGTGACTTGTAACTCCCGAAACGCGATATCCCGAGGTATAGAAAAGTGGAAAAGCTCTCTCAACAGTTAAATGACAATGGCTTAGGAGTACAACAACCATCACCACTTTGCATATTGGGACTACTGAGATTTTTAGTGGGTAAAGGTCACAAAGTAAAAGACAACTTAAAGGCCAACCTTTGATTTTAAGAATTACATTTAAATTAGTTAAAAAAGGCAGCTCCAACACCCCATATCCATTCTTTCTCTTAGAAATATAAACATCTTAGCCATATCATCTAAGGCTTGCCTTAAAGATTAGATTTTCATTATGAGTCAGTGTTGTGATTTCAATTGGTTGATTTAAATTTATCAATAATTGAGTGATTATTAAATCTTATGGAATCGGTTTCCTCAAATTTTCAAAATATCCCCAAATCCCAAAATATAATGTCTAGTTTGGTATGCAATTATGCTTATTTAGAAGGTGTGATATGAATTTGATTTGATTCTATTAATTGATTTTTATTAACTAAGAGTTGAATATTTTGTAGCTACTTTTTTAATAAATATTAGTTATTAACTTAATTTGTTTTTGTTACAAGCATCCATTATAGAGATGCAACTAAAATTCAGTTTCCAAATATGCCAAAATAATCCATTCAGTTGGAATTCCTTATCTCCATGGGTTGAAATATTTGGGCTAGGAAAAGTTGATAATTTTTGTTAGTTCACAGGAGGTGAACTTCCAGCTTCAATTTCGAGCAAATGATGAGGAATCTTGCAAAATGACCAAACACCCACTTGCAGAAAAGGCTTATTTACCTTCCTCGTGAGTCGTTTCCTCAGAAAGTGAACAGTTTGAGATAAATATTATCTAATTGAAACTACATTTTCCATATTTGATGTTGCATCTAGTATTCAAGAGGTGAACTTCTAGCTTAATTTCCAAGCATATGGTGAGGAATCTAGAAAAACGGACAAACACCCACTTGCATAACAGGGAAATTTACCTCTCGCGTGGTACATTTCCTCAAAAATGGAAAATTATGAGAGATATACTCAATTATTCAAAAGGAATTTTCTCAAAAATCATGTAGCGACCGGTTTCTAAATTCTTCATCAATTAGTATAGTTGCACTCGGCATAGACAAAATTAGGCACATGATTTTGGATCTAAAAGGATCATTGTAATGTTTAAATATTATATCTTGAGATCCTAAGTGGAGGTTGCAGTAGGATAGGATAGATAGAGATATTGGAGATTGGAGGAACTCATGCTATCATGAACCATTCTTTGATGTTCTAGAGTTTGTAATTAGACACTTATTTTGATGCACTGTTGTATAATTTGAGGGTTGATTGTTGTCCTTTTCTTTTATTAAATTTTTATTTTATCTCTGTTCTAAATTAGTGTGTTTTATTTGATCTTAACACTATTGTTAATGTTTTACAAAGCATGCTTATTTAAAACTTATGAAAATCTATCTTTTCAGAGTGGTTTAGAGTTATATCAGAATTGCATGTTGGATTCAAGGGATTTTATGTGTATTAGACGATAATTGTTTATTAGTTGATTACATATTTATTCTTTGTTTTAACTACTCTTGTATCAATTGAACTAATTCAATGATACAAGATTACATCTTATTTTGAATCCAATCTTAGTATTTTCATTTTTCTCTTGATCAAGGGAGAGACTTCTCTCTTTCTCAATCAAGATAGGTTTCTTTCCTTTTGTTGTTGTATTTTAGTTTAAACTGCATTTAGTTTGCATTTAAAAGAGCTACAAGGAAAGTCTCCTTTCGAGGAGAAATTCATCAGATGGGTTACTAGACCCATTATAACCAGTCAAGATCATGATATCAAACGTATAAGGACCTAATTGGGGCCCTAACCAGGTGATCTCCTTATGATGTTGAACATGGTTAGTTTTTCCATCAACAAGTGGATACATGTAAAAAAATTAAACAAATCAATTATTAATAAAATTTATTTAGTCATCCCTGATGTCCACTAAACTTATTGATTTTGATCAATAGAACAAGAGAGTTCACATGGAAACTAGATCTTAGAATGGGTATCATTTTCCACCTACAAATAAAGGTTTTGAGGTTACATTTCATGAAACACTATAGAAATTAATGCTATGCTACCAAAATTAATCCAACGAGACTTTAAACCATTATTATTTTCCCTTCGCCATCTATGAGAGTTTATTGCACATTCCTACCCAATTTTTGGATTAGAGCACACAAGGAGACAAAGGACCCTCCCAAACCCAATCCCGAAAATCCGTTGATGCCATGCCATTGTCATTCCTTGCCAAGTCATTCCATGCCATGCCATTTCCATTTCCACACCTTTGTCAAACCTTTCCATGCCATGCCATTTCCATACCTTGCCAAGCCATGTTGTGCCATGCTATTTCCATGCCATTTCCATGCCTTGCAATATCATGCCATTTCCATGCCAATGCTATGCCTTTCCAAGGCATGCCATGGCATGCCATTACCATGTCATTCCAATTCCACGTCATTTCCATGCCTTTCCAAGCCATGCCATAACAATAAATATAAATTTCCATTGTCATGCCATAACATTTCCATGCCTCGCCAAGACAATAAATGATATTAATTAAATTACAACAAGATAAATATAACAACCCTTAACACTGGTAATCATTAAATGAAAGGGGGCTGAAAATGCAAGCCTAAACTATGGTTTAGATAAAAAATGATTTCTTAAATGAAAGATGACACATAACATCCCTAGAATATTCAATACATAAAGCCCTAGAATATTCAAGACATCACTGCTATGCCTTCCAAGCCATGGCATGGCATGCCATTGTAATGCCATGCCATTGCAATGCCATGAAATTTCCATGTCTTGCCTTGTGTTGGTGCAATTATATGCATAATATATTACCAAACATAAATTATCAACCGAGATTTGTAATCAGTAGAGTTGATGCACTATATGCTCCTATAAAAGATAGGTTCCTATGTACGATGAGTATATATTAATGAAGAAACAATGAATAACAAGATTCTTTGTTTTCACACTTTTTCAAATAACATTCTCCACTCATTTCAAAATTCAGAAAGAAAAACTTGCAAACAAAATCTTAACAATCATGCATTCAAAATATCTTGCTCAGATAATGACTTGTCCATTTACAATCTCATGAAGTGGAAAGATGGACTTTGACTCAGTTATCTGTAGCAAATCTGGCCACACTTCAACAATAACAAAAAATAAAGTTCATAGTAAAACTCTCAAGAAAAAACTCAATTAAAAGGGCTCTTGCTCACATAACAAGTATGCTCATTATAGGCTCATAAAATGAAGAGATGAACTCAGATCTTATTCCCTGTAGCAATCAAAAACAGTAATTAACAATCAACTTTAGATACTCTTAAACATAATTCAAATCATAACTCAATTCTATTAAATCAAACTTGTGTAGTACAAAAAACAGTCAATATAATTGAGAGGCTTCATTATGGAACATGAAGGTAAAATATGAAGTCCTATTGTTCTTGTACCCACTAAGAACACTACTATCTCAAACTCAGAATAACAATATTTGTTTGCTAATAAATCCCACACATCATATTCTTAAATGTTACCCTACATAAATAGAAAGGAAACTATCTATTCTGTCTAATGTCTAACTTCTCACACTGATTCAAAAGCAAGTGATTCTATGTTTGGTCTTTAAAATGTATTTGAAATCATTGACAAAACAAAAATGTTAAATGTGCACACTCACATAATCACCTAAATCATGTATAGGGAGGTTTACCTTAGTTGGGACGATGGGCCCTTGCCGAACCAACAAGGTACCTCTAAAAAGTTAACAGACTAAAACATTCTAATCATACCCATGGATTGCACAACAAATCATTTGTATTCCTTCAACTTGTAGATTGAATCAACAATTCATCATCTCATACATTAAGACAATATGTATCATTCTGTTCTTGCTATTGCTTCATTACATCCATACATATTCTATCACCTATACAACATCCCTTATAAAGAAGGTGAGTCATTACTATCAAGAGCTAAGGATAAGTATCAAATAGTTTTTAAAATATTACAATTGGTATTTCACATTGAATCTCTTGGGATGGAATTCTTCCTCATGACATGAAGTACATGAGTGATGAAGTCTATCGTGATCTCAAAAAATTATTTAGAGACTTCGATCCAAATGACTACTTGGAATCTCCATCAGCGTACTCATTCAATAGGTGAATTCTGGAAATAGGGGTTTGGTACCAGAATACACACAGTCGCAATCCTGAGTACCGGATTAGACACAAAGGGAGGTATTAGAACGGGCACAAGAATGGTACCAGAATAGCGCAATACAGGTGTTGGTACAAGAATAGCACAAGACAAGTGTTGGTACCGGATTAGGAGCCCAAGAAGTACAGGATCAATGCTGTGTGGTTTTGTTGGTACTAGATCAATGTTGTGCGAGTACTAGAATGTGCTATAGATGTAGTACTAGAATAGTGAGGTACTGGATCAAAACTGCTTAAGTGTCAAACAATGAGGATCATACAAAATCAAAAATTTAATCAAATTAACTCAAGAAAACTAAACAAATCATGCCATAATCATAAGTTACCTCTCTATGCACATGAACAAGGTCATCAAGTGTATTTATGGAGGAAACAATCAATCATATACACATAGAATTGGTAAAATAGGCTCAGATAGAGGGTAATATAGGGTAATAAAGGTGTCAAAATGGAGACTCAACATTCCCCCATGCTTACATCATTGCATGTCCTTATCCAACAATGATCTTCATAATTTCAAAATTGATTGTACTCCTCACTCGATTAAGCATTCCTGACGTAAATTCTTATCCAATCTGTTGTGGATCATAGTTAGGAGAAAGGGTTGGATGTGACTCTAATATGATTATAGGATAGTGGCCAAGATTTTTCATAATGAATTTGATTAATAGGCCCCCCCATATAGATTACCTTTAAAAAAAAAAGTGATATAAGCATAGTTTAGATCTCATTTGAAGAGAGGAACACATAAAAGAGTACATCCCAAGATGATTAACTCATTTCTTATCCACGTTTTTAGAGATGAAGCTCTTATTGATTAGGTAAGGTGAATTACATATACTGAGGGTCCCACTTCTCATGAAAACCTATTTATTTTAAATATAGAACTCTAAAGTGGATACTTGAAGGTTCTTAAGAACATCATCCGAGAGATATAAAGGTCATCTCCTAGCCTTGATTTGCTAATGAGTGCTTCAGAATGAGACCCAAGGGTTTTTGTTCAGTTTTAGGTGTGCCACTTTATGTTTTTCAACTCCCTTTACCCGGCATAGCCCCACTTCTAGCAGGACTGTTTAGTACCCAGGTGGGTTTACCTTAGTACCATACAAGCATGGCCCTGCTGCCAGCAGGCCTATTTAGTACCTCGGTGAGATTACTTGTACTTCATGATACTTCCTTTTTATTAGATTACTCAAAAGTTTTATAATGATGTATATTGTTCATTGATAGTTTTAGAGTATAATGAAGGCAGGTGATATGAGAGTGTTTTAGAGTTATTAGGCACATAATTAATTGTTTGCAATTATCCCAAGGGTGACATCATACGCATTCAACTTAAATCTCAACTATTCAATGTATAATGGAACATCTCAGATAATGACTAAGAGGTCCCTCTAGTTAATCCTATTAGGGTTCTCATGAAGCTTCATTGATGTTTTGCAAGGGCGGTCCACCACATGAGGTTTTAATCAATACCTCCCAAGAAAAACTTGTAAAATAACTTGGATAAGAACTTGTTGAATCAACTAGGTTAGTATTAGACATAATGTTGTCACCACTTTTCAATGGATATTTCAATTAGCAATCACTTTTTCAAAATGATGAGGTAATAAGACAAGTGCACCCATTATCATATAGAGATAAATGTGAAAATATTTTCTTAAAGGATAGAAAGGATGATTCATTTAGGGGTGAGTGTATAAATGTAGGAGGAAGATGTACATGAGAGTAAAAACAATTCAACACAAGACTTAAATGATCCTTGATAGAAAGAACATGAAGAGATTAGCTCATGCCTCCAATTTACCTGAAGTGAAAATGATGTCAAGCACATGACAAAGATCATATCACTTTGGAATTAGTACTAGATTGGTAACTGGTATCATAACATGTTTCTATAGTACCGTAATAGATAGTACTAGAATAGGACAATGCCATAACAGAGCGGTATCGAAACAGAGTAGGGGGAAGAAACAGAGTGACAGGGTGAATGATTTCTATACGAGGAGATGTATATGAGGGCTTGCAAAATTTCATGGTAGGGATCATGCAATAATTGAGAGTAACCATATGTTTACTGCATAATTAGTCTAATTTATTTAATAAAACAAAAAATGTTGAATTTATATGTCCTAGTACTTAAATCGAGCAACAAAACTTGAATATATGATTAGAGCTACCAACACCTTATTACCAGTACTAGATCACCTGAGTATTGGATGAATGCATATTTCTTTTTTCCCAGTACCATATGAATGTAGATTTATTTTTTCCCAATACCAAATGAATGTAGAGTTTTTCCCAGTACCAGATGAATGCAAATTTTTTTCCAGTACCGAATGAACACATATTTTTTCCCAGTACCGAATGAATGAATAACTTCTCCCACAGTACCAGATGAAAGAAAATTTTTTCCCAGTACTGGATGAACGCATATCTTTGCCCAGTACCAGATGAATGCGGACCTTCTCCCACAACACCAGATGAATGAGATTTTTGCCTAGTACCGGATGAATGCAGATTTTCACCCAGTACCAGATGAATGAAGATTTGTTTCCAGTACTGGATGAACACAAATTTTTTATCCAGTACCAGACCATCACAAAATGGTATTTTGATACTCAAAAGGAATTTGGACAAGGTACCCGGGGGTAGTATTCTGTAGTCTGGAACTTTGTAGGCTACCCTTTGTAGAATTTGTTGGTGTTTTCTGCAAACTGGAATTTGTAGAATTCTCCTTGTGGCCAGAATACTCTAAGTATCAAGCTGTAGAAGATGCTATAAATCACTGTTGTTGTAGGAAGAAACATATGAATTTGTTGAAGTATCATGCTGGAAAACACTGCTTTTGTTGCCACTTCCATTTTATTAGAAAATAAACCTAACTACTACTGTCTCAACAACCACTCCCCCATGATTGAGGTTTTTCATGGCCTCATGCAAACAATGTGAGAAGCTAAAAAAAAATTTGCTCTGAGGGTTGTGAACATCTGCTAAAAAAAAAACAATAGAACTAATTAAAACTAGATTTTTATTCATGCTTACAAACAGAAAATTTAGGGAAAATGTCAAAAGTTGAATTATTAGCTATGAACAAAATAGTTTGGAATTAACATTCAGTTTGAACTGCTATTAAAACGATCACTTAATCGATCATCCTTGTGAAATAGTGGTCTTAAAATAGATAGGTAATGATAAATCATGAATGCATCATTTTTAACAATTTAAGGAAAAAGAAGAAATTTGAAGAAATAGGTCATGAAGC
Organism: Picea mariana; assembly: GCA_032191745.1. Classification (NCBI taxonomy): domain Eukaryota; kingdom Viridiplantae; phylum Streptophyta; class Pinopsida; order Pinales; family Pinaceae; genus Picea; species Picea mariana. Next base: position 35,225 of record JASDQU011508343.1, read on the forward strand.
ACTCCCTTAAGTGTTATCTTCTGTTGACAAGGATGCCTTCTCCGATTTTGAAACCCTTCCAGTATTATGTGTGCATTCGGAGGATGAAGAGATTCCCTTCTCATAAAATTCCAAACAAAATTATCACAACTTTTAGAAAGAAATCTACTATAGGAACAAAAGATCTTAAACTGATTGCTTTGTTAACTTTTGACATTCTCATTTATGAAAAGTATGAAATATAGGTTGCATTTCACTTATATGCATCATTTATTTATTTATTTACTATCCTAATCTAATTGAACTAAATAAAATGTCTTTCAAGTATAAGAATACTTCCAGTGAATCCATGTGCGTAACAGGGTTAGAAATATATCCATACTTAGGTTTATAAGATAAATTTTAATGCATACCAGAGTATGAATGACCAACCTCTTTGATGATGAGATCAAGCAATAATGAAAAATAAAAGAGTGGTGTGACCTAATAAATAATTGAAACCATATTTCAATAGGATCACTATGTTCTTGTTTCTCTTCTTTGTTTAGGTCACACTGAATGTCTTCCTCTACCATGCTAAGCAGATTATCTTCTTCAAGATGATTGGTCTTTGGAGTACATAAAGGATATGTTGAGAGACATGCTAAGCACTCTTGAATCTCAGGTTCCACTAGTTGCTCTCCATTGAATTCTATCCATGATTCTTTATTCTCCTCAACAAATTGATAAGAGGAATCTGACAGGACTTCTAAATCTTCATGTGGAGAGACAACTAGATTCTCAACTGCTGTCAAGATATGCTCTTCTTGAGAGGCGGATATCCCATTTGCTTCTAGAATGCAAGAAATTTCTTGGAGGAACATTCTTCAAGTCCTTGATCATCCTTGAATTACTCTAGCTAGTCGATGATCCCTGTCTCACAACACAAATTAGTACTCGGGGGTTTCTTACAACACCCCAAACATGATTTTTCATCAAAGATATGAATTTTAAAACTATTTGCAAAAACAAAACACACCAAACTTGAACTCCTTGCATTATTGGGACCCTGTTGTCACCAAGTTATCGGTTCGCACAAGTTAGCTCATCATAAATAAAACTAAATTTGCATAAATAGAAACACACTTGCATCAAAAGAAGAGAGGACAACCTAAATTTGGAGAAACCCCACCAAAGTGGATGTGTGGTCTCTTCCCTCATATCTTACTGTATTCTCTGTGCCCTTAGGTCATCCACAAAACCAATCCAAAACCATTAAGGCAATTTGATTCAAGCATTACCTATTACTGTTTACAAGTCCCTGGCAACGACGCCAAAATGTTGGTGCAATTATATGCATAATATATTGACCGTGATTTGTAATATGTAGATTTGATGCAGTATATGTGCTGATAACAGATAGGTTCCTATGTCTGATGAGTATAGATTAATCAAGAAACAATCAATAAAAATATGCTCTGTTTTCACAATTTTTCAAATAACATTCTCCACTCATTTCAAAATTCAGAAAGAAAAACTTGCAAACAAAATATTAACAATCATGCATTCAAAATATATTTCTCAGATAATTACTTGTCCATTTACAAGCTCATGAAGTGGAAATATGGGCTTTGACTTAGTTATCTGTAGAAAATCTGGGCACACTTCAACAATAACAAAAAATAAAGTTCATAGTAAAACTCTCAAGCAAACACTCAATTGAAAAGGATCTTGCTCACATAACAAGTATGTTCATTATAGGCTCATGAAATG
>JASDQU011508345.1:9699-22663 GCA_032191745.1 Picea mariana
TTAATTATATTAATTTAAAGAATGAATGAATAATAACGTAATAAATTAATAAAGTATGAAACTATGATTACATTTATAAAGTATAAAAACATTATAAAGGTATGCAAGTAAAGTAATAAATTATTTATAACATTAATATTAATTAAAAAAAAAGAATAATAAAGTAATAAATTAATAAAGTATGATTGTTTAATATATTATACATTTATAAAGTATAAAACATTATAAAAATATGAAAGTAAATTAATATTATTTTAATACATTAAAGTAATAAATTATTAATAACATTAATACTAATTTAAAAGTAATTTATTATTAATAACATTAATACTAATTTAAAGAAAAAAAAATAAACTTATAAAATTTTATTATAAATAAAGTATGAATAAATTAATAAAATATCTAAGTATCATTAGTCCCTGTCGTAGGCATAGAGGGACTATAGCGATCGATAATTCATTGATCTCACATTAGTTTCTCTTTTGACCACAAATATTTGCATAATATCTATTGTTGGAGCTAGGGAACTAAAAACATTGAATTTTATATAATAAAGAGTACCATATATGTAGTGATATGATTGGATAACAGATTGGAGGTCTTATTGCCGGCCTCGTTATTCCCAATGTTTTATATGTTAGAATATCCAAACTTTTTCATTGTCTATAGTATTTTTGAATCATATATTTTTCTTATGCATTTCTTCAAGGTGGATTAATGCTAGCATTAGTTCGGATGTTTGTCTTAGCATTTTTCTACTATCATTGTCTTAGATCATATACGGTGTTTTTTATTTTGTACTAATCATATTGAAATGTTTAGATATCCAAGCTTTATAGTGATCGATAATTCCAAATTTTATAACGTCCTTGTTGCAGGTATTTGTATTGAAATGTATTGACACTTTTTTTGAGGTGTTTGAATAGGCTTGATAACTTAAATGTTTACATGACGCGAGGTCCTCCAACAAGCCTGACAACTTAAATTTTTGCATACCGCGAGGTCCTTAGACAACCTAACAGCCTTAAATGTTTAAACAAACAGAATGGTTGGAGAGGACGATGGACTCTTTGGCAGGAATGTAGACGAGGAATTACAGAAGTGAATACATGTACTCTTATTTCATATTCCAGTGTTCATTTTTTCATTTAATGTATGTATATTTGTTGTGCTTGTTCTACTTCTTTGCACCTTTTTTTTATTTTTTTTTATTTTCTTCCTTCAACTATAATATATTTATGCGTATTCCCATGTGAATCGCATTATGTTTTTTGTTACATTAGAATAAATAGACCTGTTTCTCTTTATTTTACATGTCTTTTTTCATACTAACTTGCCTTCAAGTCCAGTCCATATTCGGTGTTGCTACCTTGGAAGAAACAGGTTGGTTGGACAGGAAGATGAATTGTTTTGTGCAACAACAGAGGGTTATGTGGTACAATATTTGAAAAGGTATACCAATTGTGTTGGTAAATTAAATATACAAACTAGGTGGAGGAATTTAATATTAGACTAGAAAATGATGGCTTGGAAGCAATGGGCCTTTCTTCCCTCCCAATTTCTACTTTTTCCATTTTCTATTATCCCTTTTGTTTTCTAATTGATCTGCTTAGTGGTCTTTCCGAAAATTCCTTGGTGCATCGGTTTGTGGACTAACGGTTTTACATCTATGGTCACGCTTCTACCTTATTCCATACTTACCCACTTTGTCGATTGCGGGTGTCGGGCTAGCGGGTTCAATATTGTTCCCCTGGCTTTCAGGGTCCGCGATATACAGATTGGTCGTGGTGCCCCGGCATCAAGCCATGTTTACTGTTACACATTTTTCCAGTCTAAAAAATTAGATGCATACAATTTTACGCTTGTTTAGTCCTTCTCATGTATAGTATACAATGCATATGCTTGTTTAGTCCTGATGTTCATCTACACATGCTCGCATCAGAAAACGTTGGACTAGTGACATGGCCACGAGCAGTCATTCATCCCATATATCAACAAACCAACAAGGCCAAAGGTAAAGATGCATATGTTCTTCTCTTAGTATGTTTACCAAGCAAATCTCCTCGGCTATTTATTCATCTATGGCATGGTGAATATGTTGATTTCATCTGCAATACATGGTTTGTAGTTCACAAGAAGTATCAACAAGTACAAGCAAGAAGTCGAACATAGCACAAGTTCTACAAAATAAGAGGTGTGGTTGCAAAACTCTGGCTCCATAGTTCATTGAAGCTATGCGTGTACTTGTAGATTTATTCTAGTGAAAGAAGAATACAAAAAAAAAATCACACTACCATTCACTTGAGTTTTCCTGTTCAAAAATTGTCACCAGGTCTAGAGTTGTAACACCCAAAGTACTATCAATAGGGGTCTTAAACAACTACTGAATTGGACAAGTGTTCGTCGAGGACATAATGGTCGTCTATAGCACCTACTTGAACAAGGAAAAAAAAAATAGATCCATTATGTGTTATGACATGACAGACAAGGAGGCCATGATGACAGTGGCACTCACTATTCCTACACAACTTGTCCAGAAACATGCAAAAATGATATTGCCTGGTAAAGGGATATCCATTACAAATTTTAATATATTGCCCAAAACAGTATATGACCGTGGTGATCATGATCGGATTATTTCTCTCAACGAAACAAGTATTGTGGAAACAAGTCTCGTCGTTTGTTCATAGTATCATTTCGTCTTGGATGCGACTATCAGCCATCTTGCACAGAGTAGTGATATTTACCGAATCGGAACCATTGACGCAACTGTCACACTAGCGAGAAAACTTGTTTCGTAACACATTCTCCATATAAAGGATGGAGAGCTGGACAATGACAAGGCAATGGTACCGCTTTCCATATCTAGTTTTGTCATTTAATTTCGCATGTGCATGTATCTCGGGTAAGTTACACAAATATTACATTGTTCCATGTTGCAGCTGCAATTGTTCGATACCTATTCAAATTTGTTTTATTCAATGGAACAACAATTGCATAAAGGGTAGTTTCCACTTATGCTCTTCAAAAATATAACAAAGAAAAGGGATGTAAGAGAAAGGGTCTTTCACACAAACTAGACAATGTTTGTAACACAGTTACAAGAAGATATAGTATAGAATCTGAAGAAGCTAGCTAGGTCTACAACTATTGTGCATATACATCCACAAAATCATCCTCACTTTGCTTATAAAAATAGTCTTCACCAAATTTATGCGGCTTGTTTTATTTATTTATTTCTTTTCAAGAGAGGGTAGGTGCACTTGTGTATTATATTGCTTAATGTATTAATTCCTATGCTCATGTTCCCAGGTTGAAGGTGTTTTGGTTGCAGCGAATGCGTACTCGACCCCCTTTGAACCTGTATGTGTGAAATGCAACTCTCTTCCTTCTGCCTCTGCTTTGATAAGTGATGATAGGATTGATTGTCTATGATGTGGTGAAAAATGTCCATATATATATGGACATTGCCTCAATTCTTCCATCTGAACCATGGGAAACACAACCATGCATTGTACAGTTAGGCAGCCTCTGTTACAAAATGTGCTTCCTGGGTTGGCATAATTTTCATATGAAACATATCTATAGAAAAAGGCAACCAGTGTCTACATGTTGCACAACTTTCAGATACACAACAAATTTACCTTAAATGAGGACAATGCAATTTTGCATATCAGCTAAAGAAGGGAAAAAAAAACATATCAAACTTTGGCAGGAAACTAAAATATCTCATGTGTCTCTGCAATGTTTCTTCAACATCCAGATGAATGCTCATCGGACTCGAGTACTTTAGATTGCATGTGCATAATATTGTTTGGTCCAAAAATGGGAAGCATGGCAACAAACCCCATATATCCCATGGCCCCAGTTATTTTCTACTGGGAACGTATACCAAACGTAAGAGAAAACGAATATCGCGACATCTTTTCTTTGTATATCAAATTGTTTGATGCAAATTTCGATGTGTCCGGCTCTATGGAACCTTGTGGGAACTTGCTTGCGGTCTATTTGGAGTTTAGTTGGTTCTTGGTTGTATGCTTTGTCTGTCAATTTGTATATTTCGGAAGTCCGAGTGTTGTTTGGAGGACACAAAACAATAAAATTGCAATTTTTTTTAGCCAACTAGCCCAAAAATCCGCCTGATAATTTGTATGGCGTTGTGACACAAATGTATTATGTGGCTTGTTTTAACATTTTTCCTTGATCAATGAACTTGGTAAAATTAATCTCCTAGAATAATTTGAAATCAACAAATATATATTGTGCGAAGTCCAATTGTGCCATCATATCAACAAGAGGCCCTTAAAATTCAAATTGGTCATTGTTATGCTTGCGGTAATAGAATTTTAAAAAACTTTGTTTGTTTCCTTCAATTTTTTTAAAATAAGCGATTTAACATCCTTTGATAATTTTATGTAATTAAATTGTACAATATCAATATTTAATATTAATAATTTAGTATTTGAAAATAATGTTTTTAGATAATGTTAGATAGGATGACCATCCGTAAACAATCGCAATCTTGAGCCTGCCAGTCCTGGAGTCCGTCTGTTAATTTGTATATCACGGAACTCCGAGTGTTGTTTGGAGGACATGGGACAATAGAAGTGCAATGTTGAGATAGACAACCTGCAATTCTACCTGTCAATTTGTATATCATAGAACTCTGGGTGCTATTTATAGGGCACAGAACAATAGAGGCTCAATTTTGAGCCCGCCAGCCCGAGAACCCGTGAGCCAAAAAGTGGCTAAGTATGGAATGAGGGATCCGTACATGCTCTATAAAATCTCATGTCCATACTTTATAAAAGTACATATTTAGTATGTATTTCTCGTTTCTCGGAAAATTTCTAGGTGTGGAAGTTGGTGGATGCACATGTTCAGATTTCCACTTACTTTTATATCACCAGCCCGACTGTCCGCTTCCCCGTTTCAAATTGTACAAACTTTTTTGTCTAATTAAATTGTACAATATCAATATTTAATATTAATAATTTAGTACTAAAAATAATGTTTTTAGATAATGTTAGATAGTTGATAGGGATTACCATCCGTAAACAATCACAATCTTGAGCCTGTCAGCCCTGGAGTCTGTCTGTTAATTTGTATATCGCGGAAATCTGAGTGTTGTTTGGAGGACACAGAACAATAGAAATGCAATGTGGAGCCAGCCAACCCACATGTCTTCTTGTCAATTTGTATATCACGAAACAATAGAGGCCCAATTTTGAGCCCACCTACCCGAGAACCTGTGATCCAAAAAGTAGCTAAGTATGGAATGTGAGATCCGTACATGCTCTACAAAATCTCATGTTCATACTTTATAGTACATATTTAGTATGTATTACTCATTTTTCAAAAACTTTCTAGGTACGAAAGTTGGCGGATTCACGCCTTCAAATTTCACTTACTTTTATATCACCATCCCGACTGACCGCTTCCCCATTTCATATTGTACAAAATTTTTGGCTTGCGGTTTTCTGAATAGGGGAGTTACCAGATAGGCGGGTTCAATATTGATAATTTATGTAATTAAATTGTACAATATCAGTATCTAATATAAATAATTTAGTATTTGAAAATCATGTTTTTTGATAATGTTAGATAGTTGATAGAGATGACCATCCGTAAACAATGGCAATCTTGAGCCCTCCAGTCACGGGGTTCGTCTGTCAATTTGTATATCGCAGAAGTCTGACTGCTGCTTGGAGGACATGAAACAATAGAAGTGCAATGTTGAGCCAACCAGCCCACAAGTCTGCTTGTCAATTTGTATATTGCAGAACTCTAGGTGTTGTTTGTAGGGAACGAAACAATAGAGGCCCAAGTTTGAGCCCACCAGCCGGACAACTCGAGATCCAAAAAGTGGCTAAGTATGGAGTGAGGGATCCATACATGCTCTATAAAATCTCATGTCCATAGTTTATAAAAGTACATATTTAGTATGTATTACTCGTTTCCTCCGAGTGTTGTTTGGAAGACACGGAACAATAGAATTGCAATGTTGAGCTAGCCAGTTCACCTGTTAATTTGTATATCACGGAACTCTGGGTGCTATTTGTAGGAAATGGAGCAATAGAGGCCCAATTTTGAGCCTGCCAGACCGAGAACCCGCGATCCAAAAAGTGGCCAAGTATGGAATGCAGGATCCGTACATGCTCTATAAAAATCTGATGTCCATACTTTATAAGAGTACATGCTAAGTATGTATTACTCATTTTCCAGAAAATTTCTAGGTGCAAAAGTTGGTGGATTCACATCTTCATATTTTACTTACTTTTATATCACCAACCCAGCCAACCGCTTCCCCGTTTCATATTGTAATAAACGAATATAAACTGGCCGAAGTCCAATTGTGTTATCATATCAACATGAGGCCCTTAAAATTCAAATAGCCCGCAATTTCGCTTGTCAATTTGTATATCGTAGAACTCCGGGTGCTATTTGTAGGGCACAGAACAACAGAGGCTCAATTTTGAGCCTTCCAGTCTGAGAACCTGCAATCCAAAAAGTGGCTAGGTATGGAATGAGGGATCCATACATGCTCTATAAAACTACATGCCCATACTTTATAAAAGTACATATTTGGTATGTATTACTCGTTTCTCGGAAAATTTCTAGGTGTGGAACTTGGCAGATACACTTGTTCAGATTTCCACCTACTTTTATATCACCAGCCCGACCGAACTCTTCTCCGTTTCATATTATACAAAATTTTTGGAACGCAAGTTTCCGAATACATGGGTTTTTCTTTTAAATAAGATATTTAACATCCTTTAATAATTTTATGTAATTAAATTATACAATATCAATATTTAATATTAATACTTTAGTATTGAAAATAATGTTTTTGGGTAGTGTTAGATAGTTGATAGGGATCACCATCCATGACCAATCGCAATCTTGAGACCTCCAACCCTGGAGTTCATCTCTCAATTTGTACATTGTGGAACTCTGAATGTTGTTTGGAGGACACAAAACAATAGAAGTGAAATGTTGAAGCAACTAGCCCGCAAGTCCGCTTGCCAATTTGTATATCGCGGAACTCTTGGGTGCTATTTGTAGGACACAAAACAATAGAGGCCCAATTTTGAGCCTTCCAGCCCAAGAACCCGTGATCCAAAAGTGGTTAAGTATGGAATGCAAGATCCGTTCATGCTCTATAAAATCTCATCTCCATACTTTATAAAAGTACATATTAAGTATGTATTACTCATTTTTTTCGGAAAATTTCTTGGTGGAAGTTGGCGGATTCACGTCTTCATATTTCAGTTACTTTTATATCACCAGCCCGACCGACCGCTTCTCTATTTCATATTGTACAAACGTTTTTGTCTAATTAAATTGTACAATATCAATATTTAATATTAATAATTTAACATTGAAAATAATGTTTTTAGATAATGTTAGATAGTTGATAGGAATTACCATCCATAAACAATCACAATCTTGAGGCCGGCAGCCCTAGATTCAGTCTGTCAATTTGTATATCGCGGAACTCCGAGTGTTGTTTGGAGGACACAAAACAATAAGAGTGCAATGTTGAGCCAGCCAGCCCGCAGGTCCACTTGTCAATTTTTATATCACGAAATTCTGGCTGCTATTTGTAGGCCACAAAACAACAGAGGCCCAATTTTTAGCCAGCTAGCCCGAGAACCCACGTTCCAAAAAGTGGCTAAGTATGGAATGCGGGATCTATACATGCTCTATAAAATCTCATGTCCATACTTTATAGTACATATTTAGTACGCATTACTCATTTTTTGGAAAATTTCTAGGTGCGGAAGTTGGTGGATTCACGTCTTCAAATTTCACTTACTTTTATATCACCAGCCCGACCGACTGCTTCTATGTTTCATATTGTACAAAAAAAAAATTCTAATGAAATTGTACAATATCAATATTTAATATTAATAATTTAGTATTGAAAATAATGTTTTTAGATAATGTTAGATAGTTGATAGGGATTACCATCCGTAAATAATCGCAATCTTGAGGCCGCTAGCCCTGGAGTCTGTCTATCAATTTGTATATCATGGAACTCCGAGTGTTGTTTGTATGACACGAAACAATAGGAGTGCAATGTTGACCCAACCAACCCATAGGTCTGCTTGTCAATTTGCATATCGCGGAATTATGGGTGGTATTTGTAGGCCACGGAACAACAGAGGCCCAATTTTGAGCCTGCCATCCCGAGAACCCACGATCCAAAAAGTGGTTAAGTATGGAATGTGGGATCCATACATGCTCTATAAAATCTCATGTTCATACTTTATAGTACATATTTAGTATGTATTACTCATTTTTCAGAAAATTTCTAGGTGCGGAAGTTGGCGAATTCACGTCTTCAGATTTCACTTACTTTTATATCACCAACCTGACCAACCACTTCCCCATTTCATATTGTACAAAATTTTTGGCTCTCAATTTTCCGAATAGGTGAGTTACCGGATAGGCGGGTTCAATATTTAATTTCTATTGTTTTGCCGCTTGCAAACAAAACCCTGACTTCTGCGATCCACAAATTAACAAGCAAATTGAAATAAAAGAATATATACTATCCGAAGTCTAATGGAACAATCATATGAATGAGAGGACATTAGAATTAAATCATTGTTATACTTGTGGTGAAGCTAACAGTATAGAAACTTTACTTAAAACATCCAAAAAATGATTTTCTTGTAACTTTTGTATGCTTCTCTTATACAAACAGATCCTGGAAACTATAAACATCGCTCATTGTTTCTATTACTTGATTGAAGAACCTGGTAACATGTTTAATGCACTCCATAGTTACTGTTAAGACCAATTTCCGCTTCCAAAAATTGTCATCTTCTTTCTCTTTTCCCTTTGCTTTCCCTTTCTTTACTTACTCATTTTTCGGAAAATATCTAGGTGCATCTTCATATTTCCATTGTTACTTTTATATCACTAGCCCGACCTACCGCTTCCCCATTTCATATTGAACAAAATTTTTGAATCGCGGGTTCCTACAAAACCTCCAATCCTTAATTTCTCTTCGTCGTACCCGCCACTTTCACATTTCTAAATATGTAATAAGTAAGCTTTACTGATAATAGTTCATCATGCACCACCCATACAGATTGTCATTAATCAGCGAAAGGCTCAAGGAGTTTTCCCATTCATAAGCATTTAACCAAGATTTAGTGGAGAGTTACATTATCAGCTCTAAGTGTTCATTTCAACCATTGTCTGGAGAAAACCAACATTCTCATAAACCTATGGAATCATCTCGACAACATTTTTGTGGAGATACAGTGAACATCTTCGAGTGCAAGGACCAGAACTTCTAGTGGTCCAGGGCATATTTTTATTACTCAACCTCTGTCGCTGAAAACCAAGTAATTTGGACCTCTGGGATTGCTCGTGCAAGTTGTGTCCCTGAGGGTTTTTACTCTAAGGACTTGGTCTCTTGGTGCGTCAATAAATTTATTTCAGGAAAAAAAATTATTCCACTGCGAGACCACTCTTTTGTTTATTTGTCACCTCAGGTCTTCCGCCAAATGTTAAGATTGTCGGAAGCAACATTGACCTTCATAGGAGAAGATTGCAAACAGTTCCTAGAAAAGAATAATAATGGCTTGGACCTCTTGCCCCATTTATTGGAAGACCTAATTTTGTTTCTTGACGATATCACAAGCTTGCATGTTAGTTCATTTAGAAATCCGTTCCGTGAAATTTTCTGGTTGTTTACAAGAATAAAGGGACAGGAGTCCACAACAACTGTTTCCCAGATGGCTCTTTATATTTTGTATTTCACAGTCAAAGAACAAGCCATTTTTTATTGGGGCAAGTTAATTTCCCATGAAATTTGTTCCCAATTTTCAAGCTTCAAAAGGGAAAAGAAATTTTATATGTCATCCTACTTAGTTTTTGCGATAGCACATTGCTGTCAGTTTCCAAAACTGTCTCTATCCAAGAATGTCAACTGGGAATTTGACCCAGTAACATTCCGGTACCAAGCCTTATGGAAGAACAAGGCTTCCCACTATTTTTATGAGGTTTTTAATGGCTTTGTGTCTGTTTTCAAAATTTTTTTATTAAGAGAAGATCCTCCCCCATATCTGACCATGAAACTAGTTTTTTGGACAGGAAGGGGACAGTTGAACATTTGGATAATTACACTATGATAAGAATTTTTGGCTCCACCGAAAAACCCGCTCTCCTTCCATGTCACATTATAGATAGATTGTTTGTTGCAGAAGTAGCATGACAATACAACTACTGGTTGCATTTATTGCAAAAGAAGAGAAAAAAAAGGTTCATTCCTCTGCCTTGGAAAGTAGGGGAGTTCATGTTGAAAAACATCAACAAAATTGACAAATTCACAACGCATTCTAGAAAATTCAACCTGAGATGAAAAACATCACAAACCATCAATTCCCTTGGAACCAGGGCACATAGTTTCCTCGAACATTTGCAGGCGGAGTTAAAAGATGAAGAACATTTATATTTAAACACGGTCCTTCCTTTTGGCACCATTGTCAACAATATGACAGAAACAAAAAGAAGACAACAAGATCTTCCATCCAAAAACCAGATCGGTCAATTAAATGCATGCTGGAAAGAAAAAGTGAATAACCAGCATCTCTTGTTCAATCATGTGAACAAGCCATATCAAAAAAAGATAGATTATTCACAAGGGTGTCAAGAATAAACTTAGTCAGAAAGACCAATGACTTCCAAGACCCCGACTTAATCGCAAACTCCTTGCCCTTAACTAGGAAAGAGTTTGATAAATAGGTTGATATGTTTAAGGCATTTTCTCTGGAAAAGTTTTACAACATCCTTGAATATGATCAAGCTCACGTCGATGACTGTCTAGTCGACTATTCAGTATAGAATGAGGAAATTCATCAGGATTTGTGTGATATTTCTATCGACTTCCGGGAATTAGAAAACAATATTTTCAACATAAAAATCCGCAATGAGATCAACGTCGCCCCAATGAGAAGCTACATTGAAGAATGGCTTGAAAGGGAATTGAAGTAGGCCACCGATGAAAGGCAATATGCAGTTGCCAGGATTCCAACAGTTGTCGACGACATCAATGAAATGGTAACTGCAAGCAAATAGCAAAAGGGCTCATATGTACCATCACTGTAAGTCTAGTGATCACATCCTGCTTTGTTTATCAACCCAGTAATTCCACTTTTTTAAATAGAAATGTGTAGCCAAACACTTATACCTTTCAATTTATTTCTTTTGCAGGTATTGCACTCCATCTTATACCTTTCAATTTATTTCTTTTGCAGGTATTGCACTCCATCTTCTTTCTACAGTCATGTTTCTTGTACATATTTCTCTTAAGGTCCACAGGAGCCCCAATCCCATTCTATATGACAAATGCATTGAAACTTCCATTAATATGTAACAGGCTTTTTTTTTATATGTATTTCAAAATTTCCAGTAGTATGTAACAAACTTTTATTTTTTGACATATTTCAAATAAAATTGTTTTCTTATCTCCTTTTAAATGTATTTCCTCATACATTTTTATCTTTCACTAGTCTACATGACAAATGCATTTAAATTTCCAAGTTGTTTATTCCACTATGAACAAATTGTATTTTGTTATATACTTTCAAAAAATAAATGGTGCTCTACATGCCAAGCATCATTTACTGCATGGATACCACCTGTGCATCATGCTACTTGCCACATCTTCACTACAGTTTCATATCTCTCTGTGGGGTCGCGCCTTAGCGCTAACGAAATTTTATGCCCCATGTTCCGTAATATACATGTTGCACACAACATTTCCATGATATACATTTTGCACCGAACACTTCCGTCATTTACAATTCAACCACAGTTTCCACAATTTACCTTGCTCTGCAGGGTCACGCCTTAGCGCTAACGAAATTTTATGCCCCATGTTCCGTGATATACATGTTGCACACAATATTTTCGTGATATACATTTTGCATCGAACACTTCTGTCATTTACAATTCGACCCCATTTTCCACAATTTACCTTGTAACCTCCTTGGTAGGGACTATGCTGCCATGCAACCTTGTTTAATTTGGGCAGTACTTATGTCATTCTAATATTAAAAATGTAATGAATGCATTAAATATATGAATTTGTAAGAAATTTTAATTGTGCAACCTGCACACAAGTAACATTAGATAATGCATAATGTTAAGAATAATAAAATTTATAATCTATTTATTTAATGACTTTGTAACACAATACATTATTTTTAAAAGAAGCTAGATGACCAAATAAATTTTAACAATGCTTGAGAAATACTTGTGAACTATTAAATATAACACATTAATTTTAATAAATAAATAAATATATATATATATATATATATATATAATATTTGTTATGTATATAGGGATAAGCTTCATTTATCTTTATCTATGCATACATAGATAAGTGTTATCCCCGATATCTAGGGATAACTAGGAGATCATGTCTCGAGGCCCACATGGTCCTAGACATGGAGTACCGAGAGCAGGAGTGACTTGAGCATGGCCCTGGAGGGCCCATCTTTCTTCTTCTCAGCCAGACTTTGTCTTGTCAGCAGTAGCAACTTCCATCACTATCGGCCTAGGCTTGCATCGGAGAGGACTCTTGCTCCATGAGGTAATTGGTCCGAGGTATCATGGTATGTGTCATATTTGATCATTATAACCTTCTTATATATGCATTAGGTTCCTTTCTTTTCGAATGACTTCTTGGATATTACACTAATCCACTTGACCATTGTTGGGGCGATTGATGGGGAAAATTAGCAAGTTGTTATTCATGGGTTTTGGTTAGCCACCAAGGGGGTTTTGCAGAGCCATCGTCTACTCCCACCATCTTATCACTTTTTCATATTATACCCCACTCATCCATCCCATTCCCCTAGTCTGGCCATTAGGATGACCTTCCAGGGTACATCTTGTCTTGTGGGAAGAAGGGGCTAAAGGCCTAGGGGGTAAAAGC